>ML361070.1:0-90821 GCA_005239505.1 Nicotiana paniculata | reverse complement strand
CGAAACTTATTTTCTTCAATTGGTTTATCTTCTAAGCTTTCCAACCCTCTTGGTACTCGTTATGCATGATATTAAATATTTGTAACCTCCAATGTACATTATTAACTTGCTTTATATTCCATCAAATATAATCTTATTTCTGATCTTACATCAATTGACTTACGATTTACTCTCACGTACGAAAACATGGGGTGTAACAAGTAGGCTGGAGGTCGTTGTGCTAGATGTTATCATATCGGTATGTTTTGATTTGTTATAGAGGGGCACAATTTTTATTTCATTATAGCTCTTCTGGTCGGGACAAGTTCCCTTATTTGTCGCTTCATTCATGAGTGAGTTTCATGCTTTGCACTCTATCTTCGTGTTTTCTCCTGTTGGGAGATTTTGTGAGTGGTAGCCCATGTCTATCATTTGTTTCTATTCATTATTGAGAGATATGAAACTAGTAGTAAATTCATGTTGTCTAGTACTGCAGGTTTGATGTGATTCCTGAGTGTAGTGATTACGGGCTGTGATTCTTATGCTCCATATGTGTGGGAGCCAACACGTGTTGTAATTTTGTTGAAGGAAGCGATCTAGTGAAAAGTTTCAGTTGGTAGGATATTTATCCTATTTTTTATGTAGAGTTGAGGGCGAGACCCTCGTGATCCTTTGCGATTCGGTGTGTTTGAACCGGCTGAGTACCGCGGAGGAAATCATACCAGGATGGGATCCTTGTGATTTGTTCATGTGCTTTAATTCTTTCCTTGTTATATTGTTTTGTAGGTTAGCATTGATAAAGAGTTGTGCCTACCGGTCTTGTTTGATAGTTTCCTTATGTGTTGCTCTTTTCATATTCAGTCATTTTTGTTTTGTGCTCCTTCAGTTTTAGTTTGCGGGTTGTGTGCCCGGCGGTATTAGTTGTGTCTTGGTGATTCGGGTGTCAAAGTATGAGGTCCTCGTGTTTCTTGCATTATTATCAGCGTGATGGAGGTTTGAAATAGAGTTCTATCAGATGTGAGGCTATTGTCGGTGCTGAGTTAATTTCGGGCAGCTATTGTGTTCAGAAGTGTTATTAAGGGCCTATGTGTGGTGTGTTATGTTGTATGGTCGTACCTTGTGGGTGTAGGCATTAATTGATGTAGCTGGTTGAGACTGATAACAGATATGGATTTAGAATCGGGTCTTGTGGAAATAAAGAAGAGGTGAGAATTTGAGGTTTGAGGCTTATCGGTGTTGGTAGAAAGGCTAAATCGCAGTTGATATGGTGTCGTCAGGCTTATGTAGATTGGGGTGACCTGAGATCACCCACGAGTGTATTTTATAAGTGTGCATTCAGTGGTTTGAAGACTTCGAGGTGAATCTTGGCACGTTCGAGGACGAACGTTTATTTTAAGAGGGGGAGAATGTAACGATCTGACTTGTCATTTTGAGAATTTAAGCTCCCTTCGGTGGCGTAAGGTCTTGAACAACTTCACATTTTGTACATAGACCTGAGCGCATGGTTGGATTCAATTACCGGATGATTCAGAGTCGAATTGGATGAAGGACTGTTGTTTTGGAAGCTTAAACAATGAAGTTGTGATCGGAATTTGACTTTTATGTAAACGGCTCCGGAACAGGTTAATTGAAGATGTCTACTACTTCGTATGGTGATTTTGGGCTGAGGAACGCGTCCGGAATATGTTTTCAAGGTCTGTGGTAGATTTAGGCTTGACTTGGCGAAAGTTAGATTTTCGGCGATTTCGGTCGATAGGTGAAATCTTGATATCGAGCCCAGAATGGAATTTCGGAAGTGGTTATAGGTTCGTAGTGTCATTTGTGACCTATGTGTCAAATTTGAGCTCATTCGGGCTAGTTTTGACGTGTTTCAGCATCATTTGTGGATTTTGGAAATTTCATAAGTTTTTAGGCTTGAATCCATGCATAATTGGCGATTTTGATTTTATGTGATGTGTTTTTAAGGCTCGATTAAGTTTTGATAAGGTATTAGGACTGGTTGGTAAGTTTGGTTGAGGTCCCGGGGGCCTGGGGATGTGTCAAATGCTCAACGGTATGATTTTGGACTTAGAAACCAGCTGAAGCATTGCTGGTTCTGGTGTTTCGCACCTGCGGATGGGGAGCCGCAAGTGCGGAAATGCAAGTGCGGTGAAGGGAGTCGCATATGCAGTTTTGGTCAAGGGCACCCAAGCTCGCAGGTGCAGACGGGGTTCCACAGATGCGGCCTAGCGATCGCAGGTACGACTCTAGTTCATTTAGTGAGTTTTCGCACCTACGATGTATCTTGGGCGCGTGTTCGGAATGGGTTTTGAATGACTCGGGAGCGTTTCGGCGCCCAATATTGAAATAAGAGTTCGTTAGGTTCCTATTGTTGTTTGGGACGTGTTTTTGAGTTATCAAGGTCCGGACGGAATTCCGAGACCGCGAATAGTTTTGTTATGTCATTTATGACTTGCATGCAAAATTTGGTGTCATTCCGAGTAGCATAGGTTGATTCGGCGCATTGTTAGTAATGTCACGAAAACTTAAAGTTCCTAATCTTGGTTCTAGGGGTTTTGAGGTGTGATTTTGATTTTTAGCGTTGTTTTGGGTGTTCCAAAGGCTCTAGCGAGTCCGTATTATGATTTGGGACTTGTTGGTCTATTTGGACGGAGGCTCGGGTGGGCCTAGGTGCCTCCCTGAAACCATACGAGACAAAAAACCAGCTGAAATAGCTTATAGTGCACCTGTTTTGTTGTGACCGCAGGTGCGGTTGCCCAGTCGCAGGTGCGGGACCGCTCCTGCGGTCCCAGCCTCGCAGGTGCGACCCTCAAAGGGCAGAACATTCCTCGCAGTGTGGACAAAGTTCCGCAGGAGCGGAGACGCAGGTGCGGTCTCTTCTCCGCAGGTGCGAGCCCTGGCTTCCTCGTCCATTTCCGCAGGTGCAAGCCTTTGCTCGCAGGTGCGGTCCTCGAGCCACAGGTGCGGAACTACTGTCAGGCAGTGTGTTTCTTAAATACGGCATTAGTCATTGCTTCTTCATTTCTTCCTCCATTTGAACACTTTGAGATCTTGGGAAAAGGGGTCAACGACCCAACCACTGAAAGTAAGTAAATTCTATCATAAAGTTTGTTAATGCATACATCCTTAGTAGGATTTAACTACTTAATCAGTGAGAATTTAGGAATTTGGGTAGTAACCTAGGGCCTTCGAGAATTTAGAAAATTTCCCATGATTTGGCTATGAAATCATACAAAATTAATGGTCCTTAGGTTGTGGGTGAGTATTTCCTTCGAGAATTTTTGGAATCCTAGCATGCGTGCCCGGGGTTGGATTTTAGGATTTATTCAAGAATGATGAGTTTGACTTAGTAGTAGGAGGAATTCCATACTTTGAGCATAAATTGATAATTTGTATAACATTTGGCTAGTTTCGAGTCCTCGGGTGTAGAGTTTGATGTTTCGGGCGCATTCTTGGTCCGGGGAGTAGATTCAACACGAGGTGAGTCTCCTTTTTAACCTTGTAAAAGGGAACTTTCCCCCTAGGTGCTTTAAATTACTATGTGCTGATGTTTGTGGGGGCTACGTTCGCGCAAAGTGATGAGAGTCTGTATGTAGCGACTATTATTGTTATGTCCGGGTAGTTAGGCCTACACCATGCCTTATGTTTTCCTTGAATTTTACTATATGCTAGTGAATTAATGTTATATGCAGCTTGTTTCCCTGAGATCATGGAATTTAAGATAATTTTAAGGAATTGATCACGAAGAGTAATTTATAAAGAATAAATGTGTGGATTTTGTGTGCATGTGACCACTTCGCAATTTACATTCCGCGAGCGTAATGTTATTTCCCCTGCTCTCATGGTAGCGGGTCGTACGCTACAACGAGATTGAAAGATATATATTATGGTTTGAGTCGTTCGACCCTCGGCAGTGCACAAAGATGATCATTATGATGGCTCAGGTCGGTTTTCCTTATCCTGTATGCGCATGTTAAATTTTTAATGATTCCTTTCTATGGATTTTGAGTAGCCACATATATTTTAAAAGAAGGAAAAGAATAATGAAGTAGAAATTGTACATTTACACCCAGTATTTATTTGAATTGGTGTCACTTTTAATGTTTACCGCTTTTATCATCCTTGTATATCTGTTACTGATATTATATCTTATTAATCATTCTGTTGGACCTTAGTGAGTGTCAAGTCGACCTGGTCATTACTTCTTCGAGGTTAGGCGTGATACTCACTGGGTACATATTTCTTTATGTACTCATGCTATGCTTATGTACTTAATTGTACAAGTTCTGGGGCTAGTGCATCTAGTTATTAGACAGGAGCTCGATTCTAATCATAGTTGGACCTGACTTCACGGTGAGCTGTTTCTCCTAACGATCCTCGGCAGCACCATGGAGTTTTCTTTTTCTTATTTCCCGTCTATTTCTTTTAGATAGTGGGATTGCATATTATATTTTGTATATTCAGTTAGTATGCTCGTAGGACTTGTGACACTAGTTCCTGGCATACACGTGGTGGTTATTTTGGTCTGCGGGTCTGTATATATATATATATATCGGCTCACTCCTCTTTACGACTGCTTTCGGTTAAAAATTGCTTACTATCTTTTTCAATTAATGTTTTGAACTTTAAAACTTGGCACGTGTTGGGGTGTTTAATCAAGAATCGGAAAAATCCTTAGTAGTTTAAGTGTGGGCTTACCTAACCCCGGTATTGGGCGCCATCACGACTTGAGTTAGTATTTTGGGTCTTGACAACATGGTATCAGAGCACTAGGTTCACGTAGGTCTCACAATTCACGGAAAAACCTAATAGAGTCTTGCAGATCGGTATGGAGACGTATGTACTTATCTTCGGGAGGCTATAGGATGTTAGGAAAACCTCTCCTTGTTTTTTTCCTATCGTGCAGTCAATGGTTTACTAAATCTCATTCTTTTATTCTCTCACAGATGGTGACGACGCGTGCATTCGATGTTGCAGACCCAGGAGGGGCCGCTAACCCCGTTGTTCGAGGTGGTGACAGAGGCCGGGGGAGGGCACCGACTCTAGGTAGGGGAAGAGGGCGTCCCCGAGTTATTCCAGTTGTGAAACCGCCGGAGGATCCTACTATAGAGGAGTTGGGTCAGGTGCCCCCAGCGGGTTCTACTCCAGCGGACTTTATGACGGCGCCAGGCTTCCAGGAAATCACGGGCCGTATGATGCAGTTTATGGACACCATGTACTAGGCTGGTTTATTTCCAGTAGATCCTGCCACATCTCAAGCGGGAGGGGGGCCCAGACTCCTACCGCCCAGGCTACAGGTTAGGCAGCAGCATTACATCATACCCCGGGTACACTACCCGTGGGTGGGGTCCAGCCTGTAGCAGCAGCACCTAAGCCCATTCCAGCTGCGAGCAGCGATTCGCAGAAATTATTGGATAAATGGACTCGATTGCACCCTCCAATTTTCGAGGGTGAGCGAGGCGAGGATGCCCATGATTTTGTTGACAGGTGCAGGGACAGGCTGCACAATATGAGGATATTAGAGTTCCATGGAGTGGACTTCATTACCTTCCAGCTAGACGGCAGAGCTCGTAGATGGTGGTAGTCCTATATTCTCAGCAGGCCAGCAGATTCTCCTCCCACCACTTAGGAGAAGTTCACTCAGATGTTTCTAGACAGGTATATCCCACCCTCTGAGAGGGAAGAGCTGCAATATCAGTTTGAGCAGTTAGAGCAGGGAAAAATGTCAGTGACAGATTATGAGGCTAGATTCTCAGAGTTGTCTTGCCACGCACTTATGATATTGCCTACTGATGCTGAGAGAGTGCGGAGATTTGTAGCAGGGCTGCACTCTGGTATTAGGGCCAACATGGCCCGAGAGGTGGAGATGGGGACTCTCTATCAGTTGGTGGTCGAGATAGCTCATCGTATTGAGGGCTATCGATCGAGAGGCAGGGAGAAGAGTCAGCATGACAAGGGAGCTAGATTCTTCGGGGATTTTAGAGGTGCCCCAGTTAGGGGCAGGGGTCAGTTCGGTAGAGGTCAGCCCAACATGCCTCAATATTCAGAACTATCACCACCTCTCCGAGGTGTGCCATCGAGGGCTCATTTCAGCGCCGTGCCAGAGCTTTCCTACCGCCCTCCAGCTATTCAGAGTTCACCCAGTGGTTAATCCGGTTACTCGAGATTCCCCAGTCCCTACTTCAGTGTTATGCCAGAGAGTACATATTGCTCTCCGTCCATTCAGTGTTCCCCTTCGGGGAAACATGATATGATACCCGGAGGTTGTTATGAGTATGGGAATCCAAGTCATATGAAAAGGAATTGTCCCATACTTCAGGGCAAAGCAGTGCAGCAGGATTATCAGCCTATGGGTCCAGCACCGGTCGTTAGGCAACCTAGAGGTGGGGCACAGGTCGACAAGGGTCATCCTAGAGGTGGAGGCCAGTCAGGGGGAGGTCAGCTAGCTCCTATTCATTCTGGCGAGGCTCAGTCTTCCAGTGCTCCAGCTAGATTCTATGCTATTCCGTCCAGATCAGATGCAGTGGCCTCAAACTCTGTGATCACAGGTATTATTACAGTATGTGGTAGAGACGCATCAGTGTTATTTGATCTAGGATCCACTTATTCCTATGTTTTGGTCTTATTTGCTCATTTTGTATGTGTCCCTCGTGAGTCCTTGGGTTGTCCTATTTATATGTCCACTCCTGTAGGCGATTTTGTGGTTATAGACCTGATTTGTCGGTCCTGTGTGATTTCATTTTGTGGTTCGAGACTCGAGCGGATCTCTTATTGCTCGATTTCCATGCCAAGACAGTTACGTTAGCCATGCCACAGTCACCTAGGCTGGAGTGGAGAGGTTCCTCAGTTAGTGCAGCCAACCGAGTTATTTCATTCCTGAAGGCTCGACATATGGTCGAGAAGGGTTGTCTGGCCTACCTCGCTTATGTGCGGGACGCCACCGCGAGTCTCCGACGATTGATTCAGTGCTAGTGGTTCGAGAGTTTGTTGATGTATTTCCTTCAGACCTTCCAGGCATGCCTCCGGACCGTGATATTTATTTCTGCATTGATTTAGCTCCAGGCACCCAGCCTATATCTATTCCTCCGTACCGTATGGCTCCGAAAGAGTTGAAGGAGTTGAAGGAGCAGCTTGAGGAGTTGTTAGCTAAGGGGTTCATCAGACCTAGTGTATCATTGTGGGGTTCTCCAGTTCTATTCGTGAAGAAAAAGGATGGGTCGATGCAAATATGTATTGATTACCGCCAGATGAATAAGGTTACAATTAAGAACAAGTATCCTTTGATGTGCATCGATTATTTGTTTGACCAGTTGCAGGGTGCTCGTGTATTTTCTAAGATTGATTTGAGATTTGGGTATCATCAGTTGAGGATTTGGGCTTCAGATGTTCCGAAGACTGCTTTTCGTACGAGATATGGCCATTATGAGTTCCTGGTGATGTCTTTTGGCTAGACTAATGCCCCAAAAACATTCATGGACTTGATGAATAGGGTTTTCAGGTTGTATATTGGTTCCTTTGTCATTGTCTTCATTGATGACATTTTGTCTTACTCACGTATCCTGGGGGAGCACGAGCAGCATTTGAGAGTTGTGCTCCAGACTTTGCGAGAACAATGTCTATATGCTAAGTTCTCCAAGTGTGAGTTCTGGTTGGATTTCGTAGCATTCCTAGGGCATGTGGTATCCGGAGAGGGTATCAAGGTTGATCCTCAGAAGATCGAGGCAATTCAGAGTTGGTCGCGTCCTACTTCAGCTACAGATATCATGAGCTTTTTCGTCGTAGTAGGCTATTATCACCGATTTGTGGAGGTTTCTCTTCTATTGCATCCCCATTGACCAGATTGACTCAACACTAGTTCTAGTAGTGCCCTCTGGTTCTTGGATTTATACAGTATATTGCGACGCTTCGCGCGTTGGCTTGGGGTGTGTATTGATGCAGGAAGGGAGAGTTGTTGCTTATGCTTCATGCCAGCTGAAGGTTCATGAGAAGAATTATCCTGTGCACGACTTGGACTGGCAGCGATTGTTCATGCTCTTAAGATTTGGAGGAACTACCTCTATGGAGTGTCCTGTGAGGTTTATACAGACCACCATAGCTTGCAGCACTTGTTCAAGCAGAGGGATCTTCATTTCAGGCAGCGCAAATGGCTTGAGTTTTTGAAGGATTATGATATCACCATTCTTTATCATCCGGGCAAGGCAAATATGGTAGCAGATGCTTTGAGCAGGAAGGCGGAGAGTATTGGTAGCTTGGCCTATATCGCAGCAGAGGAGAGGCCTCTAGCCTTGGACATTCAGTCCTTGGCCAATCGCCTGGTGATATTAGACCTTTCAGAGCCTCATCGACTTCTAGCTCATGTGGTTGCTCAGTCTTCGTTATTGGGGGAGATTAAGCCTCGGCAGTTCTATGATCCGTGCTTAGAAGATCTTCGGGAGACAGTGATTCAGGTTAGGTCCAAGGAGGTTACTATTGGCGAGGACGGTGTTCTGAGCCTTCAGGGCCACTTATGTGTTCCTAATGTTGATGGCCTGAGGGAGAGGATTCTAGAGGAGGTACACATTTCTCGGTATTCTGTTCATCTTGGTGCTACGATGATGTATCGTGATTTGAAGCAACATTACTGGTGGAGGCGGATGAAGAAGGACATTGTGGAGTATTTGACTAGGTGTCTAAATTGCCAGCAGGTGAAGTATGAGCCCCAGAGACCAGGAGGCCTATTTCAGCAGATGCCTATTCCTAAGTGAAAATGGGAGCGCATCACTATGGACTTCGTGGTTGGGTTGCCTCGAACTTTGAGGAATGTTGACGCGGTTTGGGTGATTGTTGATAGATTGACCAAATCGGCGCATTTCATCCCGGTAGCTACTACTTATACTTCTGAGAGGTTGGCCCAGATCTACATTCGGGAGATAGTCCGGTTGCACGGTGTGCCGCTGTCCATTATATCAGATCGAGATCCTCAGTTCACCTCGCATTTCTCGAGAGCATTGCATAATGAGATGGGCACCCAGATAGATCTCAGCACAGCATTTCACCCTCAAACTGATGGTTAGTCGGAGCTTACAGTTCAGATATTGGAGGACATACTCACGGCATATGTGATTGACTTCTTAGGTTAGTGGGACCAGTTCTTTCCTTTGGCTGAGTTTGCTTCAACAATAGTTATCAGTCCAGCATTGAGATGGCACCATTTGAGGATTTGTATGGTCGGTGATGTCGTTCTCCTATCGGGTGGTTTGAGCCTAGCGAGGCTAAGTTATATGGCACCGAACCGGTGAGGGATGCTTTGGAGAAAGTGAAGTTGATCCAGGGGAGGCTTCGCACAGCACAGTCCAGAAAAAAGAGTTATGCGGATCAGAAGGCGCGTGATGTTTCATTTATGGAGGGAGATAAGGTTCTTTTGAAAGTCTCGCCGATGAAGGGTATTATGAGGTTCGGGAAGAAGGGCAAGCTTAGCCCAAGGTTTATAGGTCCCTTCGAGGTGTTGAGGCGAGATAGGGAGGTTGCTTATGAGCTAGCCTTACCTCCTAGTTTATCAGGAGTTTATCCAGTTTTTCATGTATCCATGCTCTGGAGGTACCATGCCGACTTCTCTCACGTGGTTGATTTCAGCACTATTTAGTTGGATGAGAGGTTGGGCTATCAGGAGGAGCCGGTTTCTATTACTGATAGACAGGATCGCCAATTGAGGGTCCAAGAGAGTTTCTGTAGTGAAGGTCCAGTGGAGGGGCCAACCGGTCGAGGAAGCGACCAGGGATTCCGAGGAGGACATGCAGAGGAGATATCCGCAATTATTCAGCACTTCAGATATGATTCTAGACCCGTTCGAGGACGAACGTTTGTTTAAGAGGTGGAGAATGTAACGATCCGACTCGTTGTTTTGCGTTATCGGACCCTGTTCCCCTAAATGAAACTTTCCATAATGTCTTATTATGATTTATGATTTGCGGGGACTAGTGGTTCGCGATTCGGAAGTGTTTAGAGTGCTATAGGAACACTTGGTTCCTTAAGGTTGGCCTTTAAAGCCAAGTTTGAGTTCGGTGAACATTTTTAGCAAACAACCTCGGAATCGCTTTTCGATGATTCTGGTTGCTTCATATGATGATTTCGGACTTGGACGCGTGTTCAGAATGGCTTTTGGATGACCGGGGAGATTTTTGGCCCCGAATATTGAAATAACAGTTCTTTAGGTTCCTATTGTGGGTTGGGATATGTTTTTGAGTTATCGAGGTCCGGATGGAATTTCAAGACCGGGAATATTTCAGTTATGTCATTTATGACTTGCCTGCAGAATTTGGTGTCATTCCGAGTAGTATAGGTCGGTTCAGCCATTGTTAGCGAAGTCAAGAAAACTTAAAATTCCTAAGTTTGGTTCTAGGGGTTTTGAGGTGTGATTTTGAGTTTTAGCGTTGTTTTGGGTGTTTCGAAGGCTCGAGTGATTCCGTATTATGATTTGGAACTTGTTGGTATATTTGGACGGGGGCCCGGGTGGGCTCAGGTGCCTCCCAAACACCACACAAGACCAAAAACCAGCTGAAATAGCTGTTGGTGCACCTGTTCTGGTGTAACACCTGCACCTGTTCCCAGTCGCAGGTGCAACCCCCAGCGGGCAGCCCATTCCTCGCAGGTGCAGACAAAGTTCCGCAGGAGCGGAGACGTAGGTGTGGTCTCTTCTCCGCAGGTGCGAGCCCAGGCTTCCTCGTCCATTTCAGCAGGTGCGAGCCTTTGCTCGTATGTGCAAGACCTCAGGTGCGGTCCTCGAGCCGCAGGTGCGGAACCACTTTAGGCAGCGTGTTTCTTGAATACGAGGTTATTCATTGTTTCTTCATTTCGTCCTCCATTTGAACACTTTAAGAGCTTGGGAAAAGGGCTCAACGACCCAACCACTGAAAGGTAAGTAAATTCTATCCTAAAGTTTGTTAATGCATGCATTCTTAGTAGGATTTAACTACTTAATTAGTGAGAATTTAGGAATTTGGGAAGTAACCTAGGGCCTTCGAGAATTTAGAAAATTTCATGTGAATTGGCTATGAAATCATACAAAAACCGTATATTAATGGTCCTTAGGCTAAGGGTGAGTAGTTCCTTCGAGAATTTTTGCAATTCGAGCATGCGTGCCCGGGGTTGGATTTTAGGATTTATTCAAGAATGATGAGTTTGACTTAGTAGTAGGAGGATTTCCATACTTTGAGAATAAATTGATAATTTGTATAACATTTGGCTAGTTTCGAGTCCTCGGGTGTAGAGTTTGATGTTTCGGGCGCATTCTTGGTCCGGGGAGTAGATTCGACACGAGGTGAGTCTCCTTTTTAACCTTGTAAAAGGGAACTTTCCCACTAGGTGCTTTAAATAAATATGTGCTAATGTTTGTGGGGGCTACGTACGCGAAAAGTGATGAGAGTCCTTACGTAGCGACTATTATTGCTATGTCCGGGTAGTTAGGCCTACACCATGCCTTATGTTTTCCTTGAATTGGACTATATGCTAGTGAATTAATGTTACTTGGAGCTTGTTTCCCTGAGATCATAGAATTTAAGAGAATTTTAAGGAATTGACCACGAAGAGTAATTTATAAAAAATACATGTGTGGATTGTGTGTTCATTTCCCCCACTCTCATGGGAGCAGGTCGTATGCCACGGCGAGATTGAAAGATATATATTATGGTTCGGGCCGTTCGACCCTCGGCAGTGCAGAAATATGATCATTAAATTGTTAATGATTTTTTTTTATGGATTTTGAGTGGTGAGATATATTTTAAAGGGAGGAAAAGAATAATGAAGTAGAAATTGTACATTTACCCCCAGTATTTATTTGAATTGCTGCCATTTTGAATGTTTATTGCTTTTATCATCCTTGTATGTTTGTGACTGATATTATATCTTATTAATCATTCAGCTAGACCTTAGTGAGTGTCAAGTCGACCTCTCGTCACTACTTCTTCGAGGTTAGGCGGGATAATCGCTGGATACATATTTGTTTATGTACTCATGCTACGCTTCTGTACTTAATTGTAGAGGTTCTAAGGCTGGTGCGTCTGGTTATTAGACCGGAGCTCGAATCTGATCATAGCTGGACCTGACTTCACGGTGAGCTGCTTCTCCTGACGATCCTCGGCAGCACTATGGAGTTTTCTTTTGCTTATTTCCCGTCTACTTCTTTCAGACAGTGGGATTGTTTATTATATTTTGTATATTCTAATAGTATGCCCGTAGGACTTGTGACACTAGTTCCTGGAACACACGTGGTGGTTATTTTTGTTTGCTGGTCTGTACATATATATATCGGCTCACTCCTATTTACGACTGCTTTTGGTTAAAAATGGCTTACTATCTTTTTCAATTAATGTTTTGAACTTTAAAATTTGGCACGTGTTAGGGTGTTTAATCAGGTATGCGAAAAATCCTTAGTAATTTAAGTGTGCGCTTGCCTAACCCCGGTGTTGGGCGCCATCACGACATGAGTTAGTATTTTGGGCCGTGACAACATGGTATCAGAGCACTAGGTTCATGTAGGTCTCACAAGTCATGGGCAAACCTAGTAGAGTCTTGCGGATCGGTATGGAGACGGGAAAATCTCATAAATCCAACAAATTGCTAATTTACGAGTTACACATTTAAAGAGGCAAGTGCACACTTTTAGCTATAGTAGAATATTGAATTAATGATTTTCATCAACTTCAGATGGCCTAGATGCATGCCTTCATATGCATTGAGTCTTCTTCGATAGCTTTTATACATTTATTGTTGTGAGTTCAGAAATTTTGGAATATAGGAGATGAATTGATAACGTTTTGGATCACCCATTCATGTTTTGTATATTTTTTCGAAAGTCATGGAATCTAGAACGATTATTTTCCAGAATCTTAGTAAGGGTTTACAAGGAGACTCATCTGAATACAAACTCTTAGTATTGGGCCATTTTCAGTAAATTGGATCAGTTTTGAGAGAATTTCACATTAGTAAGAAAACAGGGAAATAAAGCTAAATGCTAATTTAGAATGTCTAGTCCATATTTACAAACCTTAAAATCTGTAGAGACAATTACATGGCTATTTACTATGAAATACAATTTCCCAAAAAATAACAAATGAATAATGCTAAAAAAGAATGAAACATCAGTTTCTACTCTTGTGCGAGCTAGCAGTACTTCGAAACTTTAAAAAAAAAACTTGCATTTCCTCATTGATTTTAATCCCAGATAGCATAAATCCCTATATAAACTCCAAGGAGTGAATCTGACCATTATAGGGGTCAATTTGATTCCTTTGGTGTTGTTTGACAATAACATCTAAGTATATGTGGCCTAAGACCAATATTTAAACACTTATATGGGGTGAATCTGACCATGAAGACGGACAGATTCAGCTCTAATAGTGTCAACCACTCAACATCCAATTCTTTTCACATAGAAAATGCTTAACTAAGATTTCAGCAAGCAAAGAAGGGACATTCATGCACATCTTAACACCGGATTTGCACACAGGTTTAGGCAAAAGAAAACTCAAACAAGAACGAAGAGATTCCATACATAGCTTGTCAGCAAAACTGTTAAACAAACAACGGATAATTTCTAACAGCCGATTCAAACCCATAAAATCAGAAAAAACAAAGCATGAAAACAAACTAAAACAAACATTTTAGCTTAAGATAACAACTTTATTTAGACGGCATTGTTACATACCTGAACAAAGTGAATAATAACAGAAAAATCGGACCAAATAAAGGTCCAGGGGTTGAAATTTGAGGATCAGAAGAACAACAACGAAACAACAACAATCCAATAGTAAACAACCTAGAAAAATGACACTTAAAAACCCAGCAAACTCGAGTGAAGAAAAACCACAAAGATGGGACCTAATCCTTCAAAGGAGAAGAGGCCACAGCTCCAAGAGAAACAAAATACTAAGCTATTTGTGTACTCATTTTGTATATTTATTTATGTTTCTTTCGATTTTTCTTTTTTCTTCTCAAAATCTCAAGAGAGATTTCAGAATAGAAAATAAAAGCTCTGTATGAAGTCAATTTTTCAGTGGTAAAATGCAGAGAATTCCTTTCAAAATCTATGCATATTTCCATATTTTTCAGTAGTCAAAAAAGGTGTCCTTTAGTGGTAAAAAGTGTGTGTATTTATAGGGGTATTTGGGATAGGATATGCTTAGCATATTCCTTATCCAATAAGCTGAAAATGGTACAAATGCAGTTGTCAACTTTATCTTTAGGGACAACTGCCTTATTCTAGAAGATTCCCAGCTCTTAAAATTACTTTTTTTATCCCCTAAAAATCTGATTTGTTGACTCTAGGAGGTTCTTGGGTTGTTACACCCAAGATTCCCTCAACTAAAATACTAAACTACCCCTTAAGGTCCCTAGAATTATACTTTAGGTAACTAAGGTTAAGGTTGATTGGGGTTCCCTATTAACTTGGGTTTGTTTGTTCAGCATTAAGCTTAGGGGAAGTTTGGACTTAGACTATGCTTAATTAGGGTAATTTAGGATTATCTACCAACTCTAGTTAATCATCTTAATTGAGTAATTAATTTCAGACTTAAATAACTAATTTTTAAACCTATTTGATCTTAGGCTAATTATTAGATAATAAGTAGCTAATTACTTAGTAGCCAGACCTTTGTTGTTTTTATCTAGGGTTAACTAATTGATTCATATTAACTAACCACTTCAGATTAATTAGATTAAACTCCTCGGACTTACTTTAATTAATTAAAACTAATTAGTTATTCTTAACTAGGATTAGGACTTAATTAAGGGTGACTGATTTCAGACTTGTTTAGGATTTTAGGTTAATTAATGATGTCACGACCCAAAATCCCTACGGTCGTGATGGCACCGGACAACATTGTCATGCAAGCCAATCATTAATTAGTCAAAATAAATTCCTATTTATCATTTATAAAAAAAGCATTTCCTTTCACTTTATTAAATGTTAGCTAAATAAAATCTGTCAAGTAAAACAATAGTTTAAATATTACACTTTAGCAAATATATCCCAACACATCCCAGAACCCGGTGGCACAAGTACATGATCAATTTCTAAGAATTTATACAATCATTACAAAGTCTGTCCGAAGTACAAATTGGATGAGGAAATTTCAAATAATGTAATAAATACAGTATGAGAGAGACACTATCAGTTGTTGATCGCCACCAGATGATGCAGCTCGCCTAAGTCTCTGAATCCTCCACATTGCTATGAAAGTACCTGTGCAATAAAATACACAACAAGTGTAGCATAGGTACAAAAACAACGTGTACTCAGTAAGTCGCCCGCCTAACCTCAGATAGTTAGTGATGAGAGGCCGGATTAGACATTCACTAAGGTCTAGAAAATTAATTAACAGTATAAGATTAACACGATAGGCATGTAAAGGTAGTAAAGAAGCATATATATATAAGGCACTGAAATCCAAGTAAATACTGAAAATAAACAAACAATTACCACTTTCTCATTATTTTCCAAAATATCTTAATTTAACAATTTCCTCTTTGTTTTCCCCCAAATACCATAAATCCACAATTTCTTCTTTATTTTCCCCCAAATATCTTATCACTTCAAAAATCATGAAAAACATTTAACAATTTAGCATGCGCATACGGGATAAGGACAACCGTCCTGAGCTATCATAATAATCATCTCTGTGTATTGCCGAGGTTCGAACGACCCGAACCATAATATTTCTTTCAATCTCGCCGTGGAGTACGGCCCACTCCCATGAGAGTGGGGGAAATACCACTCTGCTCGCGGAATGTAAATTGTGAAGCGGTCACATGCATTCATGCACAATCAACAGTCCACCCTGAATACGTCGGTAAAACAAGTAACCAAATAAATGACATATTTCTCTTTTAAAATCCACAAAATAGTATTTAAATCCCTTTTTCAAAATTCACTTGCCAAGTTTTTTTTATAATGTTTAATAATACAACCTTATCCGGAAATACAATTGCCCGCGAAGGAAATCAATTCTCTTTTTAGATGATTTATAAAATAAACTCTAATCTTCCTTAGTCATTCAATTACCATTTTCGATAATATTAGCAGTCTAATACTACATACAAGATCACAGGTACAACAGGTAAGGCATGCTAGTGGGTCCTAGGCTACCCAGACATGGCATAATAGTAGCTACGCACGGACTCCCGTCACCTCGTGCGTACGTAGCCCGCACAGATAGTCACACATACTTAATTAGTTCACCTAGGGAGTACAATTCCCCCTCACAAAGTTAGAAAGGAGACTTACCTCGCTCCGAAATTCCATAACCAGCTTCCAAGCCCTTCCGACGACTCCAACATACGCACATCGCCCTAAAACTATCCAAATAGCGGAAAACCAATGAAAATATACTCTAATATTTGCAACAATTCCAAATGTACACAATTTCCCAACCCCGCTTAGTGAAATGACCAAAATGCTGTCGGGTCCACGCGCCCGGAATCCGAAATTTCTCGAAGATATATTCTACCCATAGCCTTACTAACTCAAATATACAACTTACTCAAATATTCATGCTGAATTCGTGGCTAAAACTCCAATTTACAAAATTTCTAGGTTTCCTTCAACATTCCCAAATTTTCCTCAATTTCCCATACTAAATATATGTAATAATCTTGTATTTAATTCAAAAACGTGAAGATATTTAATTACCTTTCGATCCTTGACGAAATCCTCTCTTTGAAGCTCCTAAAAATCGCCCATAGCATATGAAAATAGATGGAGAAATGTCCAAATTCTCTCTTAAAAACAATACGCCCAGGCCTATTTCCGCACCTGCGGTCCCCTTGTCGCACATGCGCTTCCGCAGGTGCGCCCAAATCTCCCGCACATGTGGCCTCCTTGGCTCCAGCCCAATTTTGCACCTACGGCGCCCTTAGTTGTACCTGCGACTCCGCACATGCGGCCAAAGCCTCGCAGGTGCGGTCACACCAGATGACAACAACTTCAGCTTTCATCAACTTCAAATATTGATCTGTTAACCACCCGGAATCCACTCGAGGCCCCCCGGACCCCGTCCAATTATTCCAATCTGATCCAAAACATAATGCGTACTTGCTCGAGGCCTAAAATCACATCAAACAACATCAAAACCATGAATCGCACTCAAATCCCTACTTTATGAACTTAGAAATTGCCAACTTCTAAATCTGACGCCGAAACCTATCAAATCACGTCCGATTGACCTCAAATTTTGCACACAAGTCATATTCAAGATTCTGGACCTGCTCCAACTTCCGGAATAGCATTCCGACCCTGATATCAAAATTTCTACTTTCGCTCGGATTCTTCAAAACCCTTCAAATTTCTATCTTTAGCCAAATGACTTCAAAATGACATCCGGACATCCGAATTCACTTCCGATTGCGCTCCCAACTACAAAATCACCATACAAAGATATTCCCAGACTCGGAATCCCAAGTGGACATCAACAACACTGAAATGCACTTCAAGCCCAAATCTATGAAATTCTTCTAAAATGCTAACTTCCATAATATACGTCGAAACGCTCCCGGGTTATCCAAAACCTGATCCAAACATACGCCCAAGTCCGAAGTCATCATACGAACCTGATGGAACTTTCAAATCCTGATTCAGAGGTTGTTTAATCAAAATTACAATCTTAGTTGATTCTTCCAACTTAAGGCTTCTGAAATGAGAATTTTCTTTCCAAACCACGCCCACGGGTCATAATACAGGAAACAAAGTTACTCACAACCTCAAACCTCTAAACGACACACTATAGCTCAAAAATGATCGGTCGGGTCATTACAAATGAAAATCAGTTGAGTTATTAGACTTAAGAAATTTTACACTAAGGTCTATTTTAGTTTCTACTTGAGCTTAGGTGTGGGTTAGTTTTACCAAAAATCAGAATTCTTTTAGGGTCAAGATAACGACCAATACCTGAACTCATGAGCATTTATCTGCAAAGCTAGTGTGATTCCCATGATTAGTTATTAGAAGCAAATTATGGAAATTAACTAATAGGTACAGAGGGGCAGTTTGTTTAGGTTAATTTAGCATGCCAATCTAAGCGGAGAGTTAAAACTAGTTCAAACTCTGATTAACTAAAAGTTAATCACCTAGTTGTGACTAATAACATAGGCAGCAAAATCAAGGGCTAAATCAAATTACAACCTCAAACAATACATGATAAAATCACACACAAAGGTTGTTACACTTTACAAGAAGATGCAATATCAGCAATTTAACACATGAGTTCAGGGATCTCACAATTCGAGTAAACAACTAATCATTCATGCTCGTCTATGACAGAAATACGTAAACACATAGATATCTTGAAGATTAGTAAAGAAAGGAAATTGAAAACCTAATACCAATCTTGGTTACACAGTCAACTCCCAAAATCTTTTAGGAAAGAAACAAAAAGATAAATTACAGAGCATAAACAATTAAATCACACAAAAATAGTAACAGATAGACAAATTTTAAGACTAACTTAAGTGCCCTAGAAATAATTAAAAGAAACGAAAGAAGAAGGGGTACCGGTAGTTCAGAACACACTTAGGAGGATTTTAGGGTTTAGTCGTTCTTAGATCCGAAATAGGTCAAGGTAGGGTGGCCTTTTGGTGAAAATAACAGTGGGATGTGGTTGAGGGGGAGGTGAGGACTTCCTGGTGAGAATTTGGGGTGGTTTGGAGGTGGTCCGCTTCTGATAGGCAATTTTCGGGCGGCGGAAAATGCTGGAAATCCTAGGGCGGTCAGGTTTTCTTTTGAGAGAGAGGAGAGGAGGGTGAGGCGGATTTAGGGCTTGGGGGGGTTAGACTTTGGAAACTGAGGGTAGGTGGGGGGAGGGGGTTTGGGAAGTTATATAGCGGGGGGTTAAGGGGTTCCCAGCCGTTAGATCAAAATAGATCAACGACTGGATGGATTCACTTAATGAAACGACGTCGTTTGGTGTAACAGGGGGCCGGTCGGGTTTGGTTAATTGGGCTGGGCATTTTTAGGCGGATTATAGGAATTGATTTGGGCCTGGGGAAGCTTAGCCCATGTCCTGTTTTTCTTTATTATCCTTTATTAATTAATTCTCATTTAGTTTAAACTTAACAAAAAATGCATTAATTAACCTTAACTTAAATTTTTTCTAATCTATTCATCCATTAATCAATTAATTAAGAGTAAAAAATATTTGATTTGATACTCATAATCATTTAGAAAACCAATTCCGAAGAATGATTAAATTAGGCGATTAATCGCTAAATCTACATTATGTCAGATAAACATCATTTTGTTGTTATTTAATTCAGTTAATTATAAATAATAAATTCGTAATTCTTTGAGAATAATGGTGCACCCAATTATGCAACTTGTAATAATAAAAGACGAATTATGAATATGCAATGTAAAAAAAATTAACAATTAACACTAACATCAACAAAATTTGTAAAATTAATTTATTTTATTGAGTTTTGGTAAGAGTATATGGTAGGTGAAAAATCACGTGCTCACAGCTGCCCCTCTTTGCTCGGAAACATGAAGATTTTTCGGGCAAAGACAAAGTGAGCAGTCATGAACGACATTACCCATTCGCATACTCCATTGTGAAGCATTTTCAAAAAGTTTGACCGAACCCTGCTTCAAAGGTTGCCTACATATCCTTGGCTATAAAGGAATCATGTCAGTGTAGTTCTGGAAGTTTTGGTAGCTGGGACTGCCGGGTAACTGTGATTTCACTATGGTTGATGCGGTTAATACTGCTGAGATCCTTATTACACCTAAGTAAAAAAAATGAAAAATACTAAGCTAAACCTATCAACTATGATTTACAAGAGTCATATCTATTATTCCTTCGAAGCCTGATCTTGAGTCTTGGATGTTTTTATACAGACTTCATCCGGACCTTGATGCTTGTTAGTTGTAGGTGGTGGATCAATCTTTTTAGCATTTCCGGGTCAAGAAGGGACAAGCACCGCTTGTGACTTCAATCTTGTCTTGAGCGGTCAAATCTTTTACGCGTTTGTACTTTGGGGTTCAACTCTTTTCTTTTCTTTTTTTTTATTATGAATTGAGACGTCTTTTTCTGGTTCGTTTCGAATCCATTGTCCAAAATGGTAATCAGAGCAAAATAAAAAAAACAAGCAAAATTTTCTGCCCTAGTTTTCACCAGGAAAATTTCGCGAGTTATTGTAATAAAATATATGCTGCTTTATTATTGAATGGTGCACCCGGAGTTATTGTAGACTAGGGTGTGGATACCCTATGCCTAAAGGAAAAATCAACTAGGGAGTGAAGACCCTATGTTGGAAAGAAAACTAGGGAATGGAGACCCTATGTATACAAAAAAAATCAACTAGGGATTGGAGACCCTATGTTGGAAAAGATTGACAGGTTATGATGTCATCAAGAAACGTCACCGGGTTATGCCAGTGTCTGGGATAGGATCAACGGGTTATGCCGTTGTCACGAGAAGAGACCACCAAGTTAAGCTGGTCTTTAGAAAGGTCAACATGTTCTGATGTTGCCGGGGAAAGGAGATCACTGGGTTATGCCAGTGTCTAGAAATGATCAACGGGTTATGCTGTTGTCAGGAAAAGAAGAGATCACCATGTTATGCTGGTGTCTGGAAAGGTCAACAGGTTATGTTGTTTCCTGGGGAAAAGAGATCACTGGGTTATGCCAGTGTCTGGAGAAGAAAAGATCACCAAGTTATGCTGGTGTCTGGAAAGGTCGAACAGGTTATGCTTTTGCCTGGGGGGTCACTAGGTTATGCCAGTGTCTGGAGATGATCAACAGGTTATGTTGTTGCCAAGAAAAGGAGAGATCAACTGGTGTTTGGGAAGGTCAACAGGTTATGTTGTTGCTTGGAAGAAGAGATCACTGGGTTATGCCAGTGTATGGAGATGATCAACAAGTAATGCTGTCGTCAGGAAAAGAAAAGATCACAAGGTTATATCGCTGTCTGGAAAGTTCAACGGGTTATGCTGTTGCCTGAAAAAGAGATCGCTGGGTTATGTCAGTGCCTGGAAATGATCAACAGGTTATGTTGTTGCCAAGAAAAGGACAGGTCACCAGGTTATGCTGGTGTCTGGGAAGGTCAGCAGGTTATGATGTTTCCCGGAAGAAGAAATCACAGGGTTATGCCAGTGTCTGGAAATGATCAACAGGTTATGCTGTTGTCAGGAAAAGAAAAGATCACCAGGTTATGCCGGTGTCTGGAAAGGTCAACTAGTTTTGCTGTTGCCTGAAAAAGAGATCACTGTGTTATACCAGTGTCCGGAAATGATCAATAGGTTATGTTGGTGTCTGCTAGGGAGTGACACCCTATGTTTGCATCAACTAAGGACTGGAATGTCCTTGGTTGGAAAAAGGTTTGGCTAGGGATTGGGGACCCTATGCTACTTTAGGTTTGAATAATTTTTAACTTCATTTCTTCTTTTTTTTTTTTTTTTTAATTTATTTTATTTTATTTGTTTTATTATTTTTTTATTCTCTTTTCATACATGTGGGAAAGGATTTTTTGGAGGAAACATCCCTTTTTTGGAGTCAATGCTGCAAAGCTCCTACTAGCCCTTGCGCAATTTCTTTTGGTTGCACCTGCTTGTTGCACCGTTGCTTTCGAGTCGCACCTGTTTCATATTTTCAAACAAAGAACAATTTGTTAGTTTGAAACGGTGCTTGGTTTTGCGGCCTTGATTTTCAACTGCGTGATCTCAGTTCTTTTGATGAATATCTCAACCACTTGCTTGCTTGCTGAGGATTGGGTTTTCATTTCTAAACCCGAAGACCTTGGCTTTCCAAATTTTACAATGGCGATCGGTCACGTGGGACCCAAGATTTCAACTTTATTTTGCCTTTGTAGGCCTTCCACTTGCTTTTCTTTTTGGGTTCCTGGAGCATCGGTAAGATTCAGGCTCCTCAAATTTGTCGCAACGGCTAGTCGCATGGGACTTGAACCTTTCCGACTTTATTTCGCCTTCATTGGCCTTTCATTTTTGACTTTTCTTCCAACTTCAACTTTGCCGAGATGGTTATCCATGTGGGACCCCACTTTACAACTTCATTCGCCCTTATAGGCACTTCAATTCGGTTTTCTCCTTTCAAGGGTTTTGAGTTTGAAGCATCGGTCGCTAAGGCCAGTCGGGATCAACTTGATGCCCCTCACGAGGCTGGGTGCCTTTTGAATATTATCCCGTGTCAAATGAGATCCTGTAAATCAGTTTTGCCATCCTTTCTTTACCTTAGTTTCGGAATTGAGTTAGACCGAGAGTGATTCAAAAGAAAATAAATGACAGAATGGAAAATGAATTTAAGCAAGAGGTATCCCTTTCGGGGAAAGGAAAGAAGGACTTATTTTTAGTGCATGCAGACTTAGATGAACATGACATGCTTCTTCGACTGGATGCATGATCCGTGTAAACCGTCCGACCCTCAGAAATTCATCACAACTATCACCTTGAGATTGAAAAACCTTGCCCCGGACTGCGTCCATATCAGTGATCCATTATCCTTTTCGATTAGTGGCGCCCTTTGCGGGTTTTCACCAACTAACCTCTCTCATTTCTATTCTTATGTTTGTCTTGTAGTGCTCTTTGCGAGTTTTCACTAACAAGACTCTCTCATTTTCAATTTCTCTTCTCACCGTCGCCTTACAGTGTCCGTGTGGGTTTTCACCGATAAGACTCTCTCATTTTTAATTTCTCTCATTGCTTGTATCAACTTCAACCATCTGCATCCTCCAACTTTAGACATCTTTGGCTGATCGATCGGAAAGACTTGAACAGGGTGTAGGGTGGAAAGAATTTGGATTGAGTTACAACGTTGGAACTTTCTAGGTGAAAACATAACATTTGCCCCAACTTAAACTCTTGGGGAAATGTGGAATTTTATTTTGGTGTGACTGAACCCTAGAGAGATGCTGCCTACGTATCCTTTCGGAATCAAGTCGAACGTAGTTCGGGGAAATAATTTTATTTTTGTTTCGGTTTTTGTTTTGATGATTTTTTTTTCATAATATTAACACTTTCAGGTTCCCAAAGAGGTTAATCAAAGAAAAGTAACCGGCTTAAAAGGGTTTACAAAAGTTGATAGTGTTTGGGGTAGCGTGAATGGAAGCCTTCGTCATTTCGATCGGAAGAACCAACATCACGAAAAGGTCAAACATAATACCTTTTGACTGCGTCTGCATTGACAGCCGTTTCGAGGTCGTTTCCTTTGATGTCCCCTAAGTACAATTCTCCTTTTGGTAGTAGTTTCCTTATAATGTATGGACCTTTCCAATTTGGGGCAAATTTTCCTTTCGCCTCTTCATGATGTGGGAGGATACGTCTCAGGACGAGTTGCCCTACTTCAAAATTCCTAGACCGCGCTTTCTTGTTATAAGTGCGGGCCATTCTTTGTTGGTACAACTGCCCGTGACAAACTGCAGCCATTCTTTTCTCATCAATCAGAGTTAATTGTTCCAGCCTGGTTTTGACCGACTCATCGTCGTCAATTTCAGCTTCGACAATGATCTGAAGGGAGGGAATTTCAACTTCTGCAGGTATCACGGCTTCAGTGCTGTAAACTAATAGATAAGGTGTAGCTCCAACCAATGTGCGCACGGTCATGCGATATCCCAATAATGCAAAAGGCAATTTCTCGTGCTATTATCTTGAACTTTGAATCATTTTTCTGAGGATTTTCTTGATGTTTTTATTTTCTGCTTCAACAGCGCCATTGGCTTTGGGCCGGTAAGGGGTGGAGTTACGGTGTGCGATTTGAAATTGTTCACATACCTCCCTCATCAAATGGCTATTGAGATTTGCAGCATTATTAGTGATGATGGTCTTCAGAATGCCAAAGCGATAGATAATGTTGGAATGCACAAAATCCACCACTACTTTCATAGTGACGACTTTGAACATGACTGCCTCGACCCATTTTGTGAAATAGTCGATAGCAACTAAGATAAATTTGTGCCCATTCTCGGCTCTCGGCTCAATCGGCCCAATGACATCCATTCCCCAAGCAGTGAATGGCCATGGTGCTGACATGGGGTGTAACTCAGAAGCGGCGCATGTATCAAGTCGCCGTGTATTTGGCACTTCCGGACAAAAATTAAACATTCTTTCTCCATAGTCATCCAGTAATATCCCGCTCGCAGGATTTTCTTTGTGAGGACATATCCATTCATATTGGGAACGCATACTCCTGACTGTACCTCATTCATAATCTTTTCGGCTTATTTTGCATTCAAACACCTTAATAGATTCAAATCAGGGGTCCTTTTATATAGCACTTCCCCACTTAGGAAGAAACTGCTGGCGAGCCTTCTGATGGTTCTCCTTTGGTCCCCATTGGCATGCTCCGATTATTCTTTTGTTTTTAAGAACCTTTTGATATCATGATACTATGCTTGGATATCGGGATCTATTTTGACCGTGTTACAATAACCATGTCTTTCCCAGATTTGGATCTCTAGTGGGTCAATATGGACATTTCTCGGATATGGCAGCATTGCAGCTAAGGTAGCTAGTGAATCAGCTAACTCGTTGTGGACATCGAGGAATATACCTGAATTCGACGGTTTTGAGTCATTTTCCAAGATCCTCCACATGTTATCTTTATGGAAAAAGCTTAACATCTCGAGTTTCCCACTCCCGCTTAGCTTGCTTGATGATCAAGTCGGAATCTCCCATGATCAATAACTCCTCTACGTCCATGTCAATTGCCATGTTCATGCCAATTATGCTTGCTTCA
Source organism: Nicotiana paniculata (assembly GCA_005239505.1). Lineage (NCBI taxonomy): Eukaryota > Viridiplantae > Streptophyta > Magnoliopsida > Solanales > Solanaceae > Nicotiana > Nicotiana paniculata. Next base: position 66,130 of record ML361070.1, on the reverse strand, counting down.
TATTTAGCATTGTTGTTTGTGCAGAAGAAACGGAGACGGGCAGTGGCTGGATAGTGTTGTCCCGTGGGCAAAATCAAAATTGCCCTGATCCCAACTCCCTTTGCATTTATAGCTCCGTCGAAGAACATTTTCCAAGTGTTGGTGTTTTCTAGGATTACCTCGATTGAGTTTACTTCCTCGTCCGGGAAGTAAGTACTTAAAGGTTGATATTCGTCATCGACAGGATTTTCAGCCAGGTGATCCGCGAAGGCTTGATCTTTCATCGCCGTGCGGGTGACATAGAGTATGCCGAACTCGGTGAGCAGGATTTGCCACTTTTCTAATCTCCCGGTGGGCATTGGCTTTTCAAATATGTACTTCAAAGGATACATCCTGAGGATGAGGTAGGTGGTGTAAGCCAACAAGTAATGTCGGAGCTTCTGAGCAACCCAAGTCAAAGCGCAACAAGTTCTTTCCAACAAGGTGTACTTGGATTCATAGCTTGTGAATTTTTTGATCGGTTAGTATATAGCTTGTTCCTTCTTCCCGGTCACATCATCTTGCCCGAGAACGCACCCAAAAGAGTTTTCCAACACCGTCAAATACAAGAACAAAGGTCTTCCAGCTTCGGGTGAGACCAACACTGGAGGATTTGATAGATATTCTTTTATCTTGTCGAAAGCTTCTTGGAACTCATTCGTCCATTTAATTGCTTCATCTTTCTTCAACAGGTTGAATATAGGCTCACACGTGGAGGTTAACTGAGTAATGAACTTGCTGATGTAATTCAACCTACCCAGCAAACTCATGGCCTCTTTCTTGGTTCTCGGAGAGGGAAAATCCCTAATAGACTTTATCTTTGTCGGATCCAGTTTTATTCCTCGGCGACTAACTATAAAACACAACAATTTCCCAGACGGAACTCCAAAAGCGCACTTGGCTGGATTCAATTTTAAGTCATACTTACGCAGATGTTCGAAGAATTTTCTCAGATGCTGCACATGGTCCTCTTGCGTCCTAGATTTAATAATCACATCATCCACGTATACCTCAATCTCCTGGCGCATCATGTCATAAAAAATGGCGGTCATAACCCTCATATAGGTGACCCCGGAGTTCTTTAAGCCGAATGGCATGACCCGATGATAGGTGTGCCCCAAGGCATGGTGAAAGCCATTTTCTCTGCATCTTCTTCATCCATCAAGACCTGGTGATACCCAGCGTAACAATTTATGAAAGACTGTATCTCATGTTTGGCACAATTGTCAACCAGGATGTGAATACTTGGCAATGGAAAGTTATCATTTGGGCTTGCTTTATTCAAATCTCAATAGTCGACGCAAACTCGGACTTTCCCGTCTTTCTTCGGTACCGGGACAACATTAGCCAACCACGTGGTGTATTGGACCACTCGAATTACTCCAGCTCTTAAATGTTTAGTGACTTCTTCTTTGATCTTGTCACTCATGTCTATTTTAAATTTTCTCTGTTTTCGTTGGACAGGCAGGTAATCAGGGTAGGTTGGCAATTTGTGCACCACCAAAACAACACTCAATCCGAGCATTTCATCATAGGACCAGGCGAACACATCTTTGAATTCAAATAGAAGTTGGATCAAAGCATCCCTAGTCCTTTCATCGGTATAGATACTTATCATGGTTTCTCGTACTTCTTCTTAATTACCCAAATTAACCAGTTTGGTTTCGTTTAAGTTGGCTTAGGCTTATTCTCGAATTTTTCCACTTCTCAATTTATTTCCCTAAAAGCCTAATCTTCATCATATTCTGGTTCTTGATTCATTATTTCTTGGTTAGACGGCGTGTCAAGATCTGGGCTTGAAGTCCGCAAGCATGTCATGTTATGTAAGTCCGCATAATTAGAACTGAAAAGAGAGATAAGAAAAAATAGCAAAAACATTAGGACGAATAAAGAGAGAGATTTGTGGACTATGAAATATTAATTTCATTTCATTGAATTTTGAACATAGGAAGGTTTATTACATCAGAAATTTAAAAAAAAGCAATAAACTAAAAGCACTCTAGTTACACCCTGGAATAACTCGAAGTGCATAAGGATGAATAGGCTGAACTACTGGGACTCCCACCTGACTGAGAATTGAGTAGCCTTCCAATTTTTGAGCTTGGCGTCAGGCCACATATATTGCACTTAGCAGTGTTGGAACCTTCTCCTGGTTGGACCATATGAGCCTCATATAACATCTGTCTCATTGCTCCGCAGATTTCTTCAATTTCTTTGGCCGTGAAAGCCTCCTCCTGTTGCTCTACGTATTTTGGCTTGACGAATGATTCGATGATGTGAAGGATTGGCTGAGGCAATACCCAACCATCTTTCTTACGTTGTTCAGCCCATTGTTCATCATTGGGAGTAGCTTAAAATTATATGCTGAAGGACTTCTTACTGGTAGGCAAGGTGATAGATTCTTTAATGCCTTGCAAGGACACCTGAGCCCTTTTCCAGGATTGTACCCATATTTAATTATGTCTCTTGCGAACATAAATGATGTATATGATAGGAAGGGTTGAGGGCACGGGGTTCCTTCCTCGTGTTAGTCCGCAACCACAATCTCAAAAGCCTGGTAGACTATGTTCTCGCTGCCTTCTCTTGCTTCCAGGCATGGGACTGATGGGTCCCTGTAAATAGATTGCTCGTCCTCTCGATGGATCACAATTTCCTGGTCTTCATACTCAAACTTAACCATCTGGTGGAGAGTAGATGGCACTGCCCCTGCTGCATGGATCCAAGGCGTTCCTAGGAGATAATTGTAGGAAGTATCCATATCTAAGACCTGGAATGTCACTTCAAAATATACATGGCCGATTGTCAAGACCAAATCAATCTCCCCGATTGTGCCTCTCTTGATGCCATCGAATGCGCGTATGCACACATTGTTGGGCCTAATTATCTCAGTCCCAATCTCCATTCTTTGTAGGGTCGAGAGAAGACAAATATCAATCCCAGATCCGCCAACCACCATAACTCTTTTCACATAGTACCCTTCACATTTAACAGTTAGGTGGAGAGCTTTGTTGTGGGCTTACCCTTCTGGAGGCAAGTCATTTTTGCTAAATGAGATCCGGTTGACTTTGAAAAATCGTTCCGCCATTCTTTCCATTTGCTCAACTGTGGTCTCGTCCGGAACATATGCTTTATTAAGTGTTTTGATGAGGATTTTCTGATGCTTGTTGAACTTATCAGCAAGGATAGAAGTGAGACCTGAGTTGGGGACTTTCTAAGCTACTCAATTGCGGCGTATTCAGAGGTTTTCATATTTTTGAAGAATTCTTCTGCCTCTCCGGCACTGATTGGCTTCTTAGGCAGAAAGCGTTTCTGCTTGCTTTTGTTCAGTTCTTCAAGGTTGAGGTATTTCTCTGATGAGTTTATCTCAGTCGCTTCCCCGGTAATTTATTTTCCTTTGTTCGTCACCACCGTCTTTTTGTAATTCCAGGGGATGACAGTGGTGTCCTTTATTGGATTATGTGGTGCGTGGCTAATAACCACGGGCTCTTTCAGCCTTGGTGAAATTGTCGGCCCCCGCGCCACATAAGTCCCCTTTCTCTATGTATATTTTTAGGACATTAGGCATAGTCCTATTGTGTTGCAATCTTTTGGGAGAGATTAACACAAACTGTTCCTTCCTGGGTGCCCTGGGAACATAAAGAACGAAATCTTTGGAAGGCCCTGTCGCTGTCTTTGTTTCAACCTTTCGTTTGTCCGGAAGAGTGGAGTTACCTTTCTTCTCCTCATTAGCTTGTTTGGTGTCACTCTAGGTTTCTTCTCTACATCAGTAATGGTGATGATAGTTTTCAGAGCCAGATCAAATTCTCGATCTTCACAAATCATGCCAATAATTGGCCCGTTATTGTGAGCAGGCAACGAGTTATTGGTCATGTTGGGAACTTCTTCGTCCCTTAGTACCACCTTCTTTTGTTCTATTAAGCTCTCAACTGCCCGCTTGAGGGTCCAACAATTCTCAGTATCGTGTCCCTCGGTCCCTGAGTGATAGGCACATCGAGTACCTGGCCGGTAAGAGGGGGATTCTGGGTTTTTCCTGTTTTAGGGTACAGGCTGCAACATACCCATTTGGACCAGCTTCGGGAAAAGGCTAGATTATGATTCGCGAATTGGTGTAAAGTTTCTCCTTCTGGGTGGTTCCCAGGGATTGTTTTGTGGAGGGCAATGATTATACTGGGCTTGACGAGAAGGGTTGTTTCTTGGTAGAGCTTTGTTTTGATTATAGTGTTGTTGCGCATTCATTATTGGATAAGGTTGAGGCATTAAGACATATGTCGCATCTTGGTGGGGGTAGAAATGACGTAGGGTATTGGAAAAATAGCCTCGGGCTGTCGGGCATTTCTTATACTGGAGGCCATCATTGCGGATTCCACTTTCTTCTTCCTATTGGCTGCACTTCCTGACCCACTCTGGATTGCCTGGGAAGTTTCCCTTATGGCGGATTGGCTTAGAATGCGACCATTTTTCAGACCGTTTTCAACCATCTCTCTGATTTTTATCGCTTCCGCAAATGGCTTGCCCATGACGAACATCATATTCTAAAAGTAGTCGGCCTCTTGAGCTTGTAAGAAAATGCTGACCTTTTCTGTTTTGTTCATTGGAGGTTTTACTCTGGCAGCTTGCTCACGCCACTTAATAGTGTATTCCCTGAAGCTTTTCGATGATCTTTTCTTGAGGTTGGACAAAGAATTCCTATCAGGTGCAATGTCCACGTTGTATTGAAATTGTTTGAAAAAGTCCTGAGCCAGGTCGTCCCATATATGCCACTGGGCTATATCTTGGTCCATGTACCATTGAGACACAATCCCTGCCAAGCCCTCTTCGAAGTACGCCTTTAAAAGTTCTTCTTTTCCGCCAGCTCCCCTCAGCTAGTTGCAATATCTTTTTAGATGAGCAATGGGATATATGTCCGTCATATTTCTCAAATTTGGTGGTTTTAAACCCGAGAGGCAGGTGGACATGTGGGAATAAGCACAAGTCGGCATAAGAAACACTTTTCTGACCACTCAATCCCTGTATGTCTTTGAGATTCTGCTCAATGCTTTTCATTTTTCGAGTCATCTCTTCCTGCTCGGGGTTCCATTTGTCTTGTCCCACAACGGCTTCATGCTGAGGTTGTTGCGGGTATGAGTTTGGAGTAACATGAGTCGCGTCCAGATGGAACAACGGTGTTTGAAAGGTAAAGGCCGATGGCTCGAAGTTTTGTCCAGCTACTGTTGGCGACGCCGTGGCAGAGGCAGGTGCTGCGGTAAAAATATTGGAGGATACACCGAAAAATAGTGCCTGGGGGCGGACCTCATAAGGCATTCCGGTGAAATGAGCAGACATAGTCGGGTACCTAAATGGGGTAGCTGGGTAATTGATAGGTAAGTTGGAGGTTCCTCCTGTTCTGGGAACCAACTCGGGAAAACAGGGATGGTGTTGGGCGGTTCCCTACCATTAGACCAAGCGTCCCACATTTCTAGCATGTGCAACATAGAATTCTATTTTCTTCAGTCGTGGCTGACAGATGTCGAGATGACCAAGCTTGGGTTATCCTCGGAGGAGTTGATGGTTTGCAGGTGACTTTCAGATGTCATTTCGACACTCCCTTTTGATCTGGTGAAGTATGGGTGTGAAGCCAGACTACCGCGAAACCCAACCACCTAAAAACACCTCCAAGAGTGAACAAAAAATGTTAGATTGAGGCATTTAGCACATATGGAATCGCACGTTGGGGGTATGTTATGCACCTAGGAAGTGAAATGCTTTCTATGGTTGGGCATCCTTATGATTCTTTTCCTGCAACTGTTTCAAGTCTTCCTCAAACTGTGCCATTATGGTATAACATTGTTCCCTTTCCGCCTTGAACCTTTTGGCCATTTCGTTCTCGAGGATAGCCACCTTTTTCTTCAAGCCTGTGACCTCTTTGTCATATTTCCTTTTCAGTTTCTGAACAAACTCTGCTCTTTCCTCTGCACTTCTTCTCAACTTTGCCCGGACTCTGGCCAGTTCTTCTTCAGCTTTGTCCAGATCATCCCCATAGCTGAATAATTTGTGCCTCAGACTGTTGATAAGTCTTTCATCACTTCTGATTCTCTCAGGGTTCTCAACAGCTATTTCAATTTCTGGATCTGGGCCCGGAGAGCCTCATTTTCTTTGGTTAACCTATTTTTCTCCCCTTCAGATGTGGCGGTTTGTAGAGTGTTTTCAAATTTTATTTCCCTGATGTGGGCTTCCAACTAGTTTATGGTAGTGTTATTTTCCATTTCTAACCAAGCCCAGTGCTCTTGTGTTTGCTCAATGAATTGTTGCACGTAAGGTCTTTTTGCGGGTCGTTCTTGCTCTTTATGCTCTCTGCTCCTTCTACTGTACCAAGAAGTGTTGTCTGGCTCTACTTCCCCTCTGGACAAATCTCTTACCTGAGCCTGTGGCTCCAAAAATCTACACTGATGCCAAATCTTGCGGACCCTATCCTCCGGAAATGCGGCTCTTGGGCACAATTCAATTACATGCCGACTTAGGTCTTCATCGTATGGAACATTTTGATGCCTTCTTAATTGTCGTAAGACCCGATGTTGGGCATATGGCTGGATACTTTGGAGACCCATCAAAAGAAGATAGCATACTCCAGCTGACATATCGATGACTTCATTGATAGGGAGCCACCCGAATGTCCACTCGATTTGGTCGGCAGTCAAAGAACTTAAGTGTGCGAGCCAGGATTTTGTGCCTTCTGGAAATTCATGCCCTTATACCCGAGTCCTGTGTTCTTCAATGCAATTTAGGCCAGTCAGACTATAATTCATATACCTTGGCCGACAGCAGAGATGTTCGATCATTCAGATTTGTAGAAGCAGGTTGCACCCCTCAAAGAATTTTCCCCCAGACTGACAAACTGTTAGAGCACGGTAAATCTCGGCTAAGACCATCGGTATAAGTGTGCCATTGGATTTTTTAATCATGAAATCTACCATTCCCACAAGTCTGATATCTATGCGTCCATCACTCCTTGGGCAGATTAAGGTACCCAAGAATGCTACCACGAAAGCCAACCCTCGGCGGGCCTCCCATTTATCTTGGTTCTTGTGATGAGTAAGACCGGTATTATCAGCTTCATAACCCTAAGGATCTCCGTAGCGAGTGTATAGGAAATAGAAAGTGAAGAACCCCTCAGATAGGTGCGGGTCTTGGATTTCACGGTTGATGCTTAGCAGGACTAAGAACTTGTGGGGAGTCACAGCCCTGGAAGATACTAGATATCGACTCCTGAGATTTTCACTTAGGCCGGCATACCCCTCTATTTCCTCTAGCGTGGGTGTCAACACAAATTCTGAAAATTGGAACACATTGTTAGCGGGGTCCCAAAATGATACTAGGGCCTCGATGATGTCCAATATTGGCTTAATGTTTAGAAGACCAGTGAGCCCGCCCAAGGCTTTTACCGCGGATTTTCTGCTAAATTCCCCAGGTCCCTCCACCACATATGGAGTCCTACGGGAATTTCCTCGACAGCTCTAAAGGGGTTATTTTCGACAGTGCTCATCCCGCACATTTATTAAGTGATTTGGTTAAACAAAAGGCACAGACATATTTTATATTTTGACCAAGGGTAAAGAAAAGTGCTATTTTTGCAAAAACTTCATAATCAAGTGAATAATGGACAAACTTTGCAAATACGGCCCCTCAACACTTCGGGTAAGAAGTTTGTAGGGCTGTTTGAAAAGACCACATACGGCTATTTTTTGCAAAATAGCCTTCCGACGCCTGGTTAGGGCAATTTGGCTATTTATGCAAGAACGGTGTCACCTAACCTTATTTAGGACCGTCTTTTGTATTTTGATTTTGAAAAATAAGGTTGAACCCGATGAGGGTTGCCTATGTATCCCACACTGGTGAGAATCAAACAATGCTTAGTTTGGAAAATCTCGACACAATTTTGAAAAATATGCACCGACTCATTTCATTTTGAAATACTATTTTCCTTCTTTCTTTTCCTCTATTCTTCGAAAATTTTGACAGATTTTCGGAATGATTTCGAATATCGGGATTTTTGTTCAAAAATCAGATAAATCTCCTATTCTATTTCTCTCTTGGTTTTTCTGTTTTTTGTTTTGTTTTTTCAAAGCTGGTCAACAAACAAACCAAAAGAAAATATTGTACACATAGCAAGTAGGATGCATCAGGATGGTCTTTTATTTCGGGTTCACTTGTCCTAGACGGACCCAACCCCTGTGTTGAGTCCCCTAAGTCAAAATGCATGCGATGCAAATAATCATTCCTACTAGAGATCCGGCATGAGGCTATGGTATACTAGGTTTATATCCTTGGGTTTTGTTCTAGACAAGGCTTACCCGAGCGGACAGCTCGAGTCGAGGTCGGGGCAGCGTACTGAGAATACGGAAGCTTCACCGGCTTTGAACCTTGTCCGTACCTCGTTCTAAAATTTTGATAACTCTAACAGAAAAGAAGTCACACGAAGTGCACACTTCCCAGATGATTTAGAAGACTCAAAGAGAAGAAGGGTTTCGGCACAGTTTATATGCAATTCGAAAAAATATCAAAGCGGTAAATATGGAAATTAGCACATCAGGTTTAACCACGTAAAATTAGATAAGGAAAGACAAATCACAACAGTTATATAAGCTCGAATTCTTGAACCCTGAACCAGAGATTCTGGGTTCGAGCCCAGCAGAGTCGCCAGAGATGTCACATCTCCTTTTTCATTACCCGGATTAATAAAGGTTGATAAGGTAATTTTTCCTCTTTAAGTGAGATTATTCGGATTTGGGATTTATTTTAATTTTTTCAGAATCGCCACCCAGATTTTTGACGATGCTCCGGGACACCGTTTTATTTAAAATCCCAACCCGAGGAATTTGACTCTGTTTTAATTTGTCTGCGACCAGAAATCCGAGTAAGGAATTTTTTTAACCCGGGAGAAGGTGTTAGGCACTCCCGGGTTCCGTGGTTCTAGCACGGTCACTTAACTATTAATTTTTGGCCTAAGTTACTGTTTTTTTAGCCTATTGTGTATTTAGCCTTCTTGAGTTTTAGCCGCTTTTGACATTTATGGAACAAGTCATGATGGTGTGCATTTGTTTGTTTTGGCACACACCATAACCGTGCCACGTGAAATGCACCCGCGATTACGACGTGTGATTTTATTATTGTTTGTAGTTAGAGTCGGTTACATGAGTTGCCACATCCGAGTGTAGATTATGTAGTCATGACTATGGTCGTGACGGTTTAAAATGCTTATTTGAAGCAATATTTGATTACTCTCTAAGTTTTATAAGTTTATCTAAAAAGGGTATTTTTAACTTATAGGATATGTACATAAACCAATTCAGATATTTATGGATTTATCTTAGAACAAGTCACGATGGCGTGCACTTGTTGTTTTTTAACACATCGCAACCACGCACATGAAATGCACCCGTGATTGCTACGTGTGATTTTATTAATGTTTTGAAATGTGTGTTGGGGGCACGAGTTGCCACGCCCGAGTGTAGATTATGGCTATTTGAAGTAATATTTGATTGTTTACTAAATTTCAAACTAACAGAAATATCCTTCAACTTATAGTATGTGTAGAAGATTTTCTAAGGTTAATTTCACTAGTCTAAAGGACGATCATTTGGGCTATGATCACTTTTAACCCAATTTAATCATTTAACCCTTTGTCTAATCCTAATTGTGGCTAGTTATAAAAGAGATAACGCTATATAATTCTATAAAGGAAACATGCCAACACATGAAGTTTTACGAGAAATCCAAGAAATTGCTAATTTACGAGTTACACATTTAAAGAGTCAAGTGCTTACTTTTAGCTATAGTAGAATATTGAATTAACGATTTTCATCAACTTCAGGTGGCCTAGATGCATGCCTTCATATGTATTAATTCTTGTTCGATATAGTTTATACATTTATTGTTGTAAGTTCATAAAGTTTCAAAGATAGGATATGAATCGAAAACGTTTTTGATCACCCATTCCTGTTTTGTATATTTTTTCGAAAGTCATGGAATCTGGAACGATTATTTTCCAGAATATTAGTAAGTTTTTACAAGGAGACTAATCTGAATACAAACTCATATGAAATGCCTTTAAATAGCAAAAACTATATTTCTATATTTAGAATTCAGTAGAGGTGAATTAAACAATTTTAAAATAGATCACATGGGGTTTTGAGGAAAAGAGAACTGTATTGGGCCATTTTCAGTAAATTGGATCAGTTTTGAAAGAATTTCACATTAGTAAGGAAATAGGGAAATGAAGCTAAATGGTAATTTAGAATGTCAAGTCCATATTTACAAACCTTAAAATCTGTAGAGACATTACATGGCTATTTACTATGAAATACAATTTCCCAAAAATAACAAATGAATAGTGCTAAAAAAAGAATGAAACATCAGATGCTACTCCTGTGGGAGCTAGCAGTAGTTCGAAACTTTGAAAAAAAACATGCATTTCATCACTGATTTTAATCCCAAATAGCATAAATTCCTATGTACACTCAGAGGAGTGAATCTGACCATTATAGGGGTCAAATTTGATTCCTTTGGTGTTGTTTGACAATAACATCTAAGTATATGTGGCCTAAGACCAATATTTAAACACTTTTATGGGGTGAATCTGGCCATGAAGAAGGTCAGATTCAGCTCCAGTAGTGCCAACCACTCAACATTCAATTCTTTTCACATACAAAATGCTTAACCAAGATTTCAGCATGCAAAGAAGGGACATTCATGCACATCTTAGCACCGGATTTGCACACAGGTTTAGGAAAAACAAAACTAAAACAAGAACCAACATATTCCATACATAGCTTTTCAGCAAAACTTTTAAACAAACAACAGATAATTTGTAACAGCTGATTCAAACCCATAAAATCAGAAAAAACAAAGCATGAAAACCAACTAAAACAAACATGTTTAGCTTAAGATAACAACTTTATTTAGATGGCATTGTTACATACCTTAACAAAGTGAATAATAACAGAAAAATCTGGACCAAATAAAGGTCCAGGGTTTGAAATTTCAAGCTCAGAAGAACAACAAACCAACAGCAGCAATCCAACAGTAAACAACCTTGAAAAATGATACTTGAAAACCCAGAAAACTCGAGTGAAGAAAAACCAAAAAGATGGGACCTAATCCTTCAAAGGAGAAGAGGCCACAGCTCGAAGAGAAACCAAATCCTAAGCTATTTGTGTACTCATTTTGTATATTTATTTCTGTTTCTTTCGATTTTTCCTATTTCTTCTCAAAATCTAAAGAGAGATTTCAGAATAGAAAATGGAAGCTGTGTATGATGTTTCAGTGGTAAAATGTAGAGAATTCCTTTCAAAATCTATGTATATTTCCAGATTTTTCAGTAGTCAAAAAAGGTGTCCATTAGTGGTAAAAAGTGTGTGTATAGATAGGGGTATTTGGGATAGGATATACTTAGCATATTCCTTATCCAATAAGCTGAAAATAGTACAAATGCAGCTGTCAACCTTATCTTTAGGGACAGCTGCCCTATTCTAGAAGATTCCCAACTCTTAAAATTAATTTTTTTACCCCCTAAAAATCTGATTTGGTTACTCTAGAAGGTTCTTGGGTTGTTACACGCAAGATTCCCCAGCTAAAATACTAAACTACCCCTTAAGGTCACTAGAATTACCCTTTGGATAACTAAGGTTAAGGTTGATTGGGTTACCTATTAACTTGGGTTAGTTGGTTCAACATTAAGCTTAGGGGAATTTTGGACATAGACTTAGCTTATTTTGGATAATTTGGGCTTATCTACCAACTATAGTTAATCATATTAATTGAGTAATTAGTTTCAGACTTAAATAAACTAATTTTTAAACCTATTTGATATTAGGAAATTATTAGATAATAAGTAGCTAATTAATTAATAGCCAGACCTTTGTTGTTTTTATAAAGGGTTAACTAATTTATTCAGATTAACTAACCACTTCAGATTAATTAGATTAAACTCCTCAGGCTTACTTTAATTAATTAAAACTAATTAGTTATTCTTAACTAGGATTATGACTTAATTAAGGGTGATTGATTTAAGACTTGTTTAGGATTTTAGGTTAATTAATGAAAATCAGCTGAGTTATTAGACTTAGTCAATTTTACACTAAGGTCTATTTTAGTTTCTACTTGAGCTTAGGTGGGGGTTAGTTTTACCAAAAATCAGAATTCTTTTAGGGCCAAGATAATGACCAATACCTGAACTCATGAGCATCTATTTTCAAAGCTAGTATGATTCCCATGATTAGCTATTAGAAGCAAATTATGGAAATTAAGTAAATGTAACGACCCGACCGGTCGTTTTGTGTTATTGGACCCCGTTCCCATAAATGAAACTTACCATAGCGGCTTATTATGATTTATGACTTGCAGGGACTGGTGGTCCGGGATTCGGAAGTGTTTAGAGTGCTATAGGAACACTTGGTTCCTTAAGGTTGGACTTTAAGTCCAAGTTTGACTTCGGTAAATGCTTTTAGTAAACCGCCTCGGAATCGAGTTTCGACGGTTCCGGTAGCTTCGTATGATTATTTCGGACTTGGGCGTATGTTCAGAATGGGTTTCTGATGACCCGGGAGCATTTCGGTGCCCAATATTGAAATAAGAAATTACTTAAGTTCCTATTGTGGTTTGGGACGTGTTATTGTGTTATCGAGGTCGGAACGAAATTCCGAGAGCGGGAATAGTTCCATTCTTTCATTTATGACTTGCTTGCAAAATTTGCTATCATTCCGAGTAGTATAGGTCGGTTCGGCGCGTTGTTAGCGATGCCAAGAAAACATATAGTTCCTAAGTTTGGTTCTAGGGGTTTTGAGGTGTGATTTTGAGATTTAGCGTTGTTTGGGAGTTTCGAAGGCTCGAGCGAGTCCGTTTTATGATTTAGGACTTGTTGGTATATTTGGACGAGGGGCTCGGGTGGGCCCAGGTGCCTCAGGGACACCACACGAGGCCAAAAACCAGCAGAAATAGCTGTTGGTGCACCTGTTCTGGTGTTGACCACAGGTGCGGGACCGCTCTTGCGGTCCTAGCCTCCAAGGTGCGACCCCCAGCGGGTAGGACATTTCTCACAGGTGCGGACAAAGTTCCGCAGGAGCAGAGCCGCAGGTGCGGTCTCCACTTCGCAGGTGCGGGCCTAGGCTTCCTCGTCCATTTCCGTAGGTGCGAGCCTTTGCTCATAGGTGTGGTCCTCGAGCCGCAGGTTCAGAAACACTGTCAAACAGTGTGTTTCTTAAATACGGGATTCTTCATTTTTTTCTTCATTTCTTCCTCCATTAGAACACCTTGAGAGCTTGGGAAAAGGGCTCAACGATCCAACCACTGAAAGGTAAGTAAATTATATCTTAAAGTGGTTAATACATACATTCTTAGTAGGATTTAACTACTTAATTAGTGGAAACTTTAGGAATTTGGGGAGTAACTTAGGACCTTCGAGAATTTAGAAAATTACCTGTCAATTAGATATGAAATCAAGTAAAAATCATGTATTAATGATCCTTAGGCTTTGGGTGAGTGTTTCCTTCGAGAATGTTTGGAATCCGAGCATGCGGGCCCGGGGATTGGATTTTGGGATTTCTTCAAGAATGGTGAATTTGGCTAAGTAATAGGAGAATTACATGCTTTGAATATAAATTGATATATTTGTATAACATTTGGCTAGTTTCGAGTCTGTGGTTGTCGAGTTCGGAGTTTTGGGCGCATTCTTGACTCGGGGAGTAGGTGTGACGCGAGGTGAGTCTCCTTTATAACCTTGTAAGGGGGAACTGTCCCCCTAGGTGATTTAAATGCTATATGTGATAATTGTGGGGGCTACGTACGTACAAAGTGATGAGAGTCTGTACGTAGCGGCTAATACTATTATGGTCGGGTAGTTAGACCCACATCGTGCCTTGTGTTTTTACTTGATATGAACTATATGCTTAATAAATTAATTGTTACATGTTGCTTACTTCCCTGAGGTCGTGCAAATTTGAGAAACTTGTAAGGAATTGTTCACCGAAAAGTAATTTAAAAAGGAATAATGTGTATGCATGTAACCGCTTTGCAATTTACGTTCCGTGAGCGAAGTGTGATTTCCCCCCACTCTTATGGGAACGGACCGTACGCCACCGCAGATTGAGAGATGCACTTTTGGTACTGGTTGTTCGATCCTTGGCAGTGCATAGAGAGGATTGAGAGATGCACTTTTGGTACGGGCCGTTCGATCCTCGGCAGTGCATAGATGTGAGTACTTTGTTGAGAGGTGCACTTATGGTTCGAGTCGTTCGACCCTCGGTAGTGCACGGACATGAATATCTTGTGACTCCGGCCGGTTGTCTTTACCCTGCATGCGTATGATTTATTTGTTACTAAATCCATGGATATTGATTTGATAGATATTTGGGGGAAAGTGAAGTGGTAATTGTTTTATTCATTCCCAGTACTTTCCTGGATTTCAGTACCTTACATATATATTTGTTGCTTCACTGCCTTTACAGGCCTACCGTTTCTACTATATTCTGTTAAATTATATTGTTGGACCTTAGTGAGTGTCATGTCGACCTCTCGTCACTATCTCTTAGAGGTTAGGCGGGATACTCACTGGGTACATGTATATTTATGTACTCGTGCTACCCTTCTGTACTTAATTTTACAGGTTCTGAGGTTGGTGCATCTGGTTGTCGGACAAGATCTTGACTTGATATTAGACCGACCTGACTTCATGGTGAGCTGCTTTTCTCCTGGTGATCTCCGGCAGCACCATGGGGTTTTCTTTTGCTTATTTCCCGTCTATTTCCTTCAGACAGTGGGACTGTATATTATATCTTTTGTATATTCTGTTAGTATACCCGTTGGACTTGTGACACTAGTTCCTGGCACACACGTGATATTTGTCATGGATTTCGGGTTTGTACATATATTGGCTCACGCCTCTTCATGACTGTTTTGATTAAAACTGACTATTATCCCTTGTCGAATCATGTTTTATGTTTTAAAAACTGAGTATATTTTAAAGTGTTTAATCTAATAAGAAGGAACCTTTAGTAAATTGAGAGTAGGCTTTCCTGACCCCACTGTTGGGCGCTATCACAACCTAAGTTAGTATTTTGGGTTGTGACAACATGGTATCAGAGCACTAGGTTCACGTAAGTCTCGCGAGTCACGGGCAAACCCAGTAGAGTCTTGCGGATCGGTACGGAGACGTCTGTACTTATCTTCAGGAGGCTATAGGGCATTAGGAAACCTCTCTTTGTTCTTATTCTATCGTGCAGTCGATGATTTACTAAATTCATTCTTCTATTCTCTCACAGACGGTGAGGACTGTCCGAGGCCGCGGTAGAAGCCGGGGAAAGGCACCGGCCCGTGGTAGGGGACGAGGGCGTCCAAGAGATATTCCTGTTCCGCCACCAGAGGACCATATTATAGAGGCGCAGGACAAGGTTCCTCCAGCAGATCCTGCACCAGTAGACTTCATGATGGCGTCAGGCTTCCAGGTAGACATGGGTCGTATGATGAGATTTATGGACATTATGTCCCATGCTGGTTTATTTCTAGCAGATCCTACCACTTCTCAGGTGGGAGTGGGAGTCCAGAACCCTACTTCCCAGGCTGCAGGCCAGATAGCAGCTTTACGTCATACCCTGGGTACACTGCCCGTGTGTGCTGTCAAGCCTACTGCAGCAGCACCTGAGCCCAGACCAGCTGCGGATGGCGATCCGCAGAAGTTATTGGATAGATGGACCCGATTTCACCCTCCAGTCTTTGCGGGTGAGCGAGGCGAGGACACCCAGGATTTTGTTGATAGGTGAAGGGACAGACTGCACAACACGAGGATACTAGAGACCCATGGAGTGAATTTCACTACCTTTCAGTTGGAGGGCAGAGCTCATAGGTGGTGGTAGTCCTATATTCTCAGCAAGCCAGCAGATTCTCTTGTTGTCACTTGGGCGCAGTTCACGCAGATGTTTCTAGATGGGTATATTCCACCTTTTGAGAGGGAAGAGCTGCGCTATCAGTTTGAGCGGCTAGAGAAGGGGCAGATGTCAGTGACAGATTATGAGGCCAGATTTTTAGAGTTGTCTCGCCATGCACCCATGATACTACCTACTGATGTAGAGAGGGTGCAGAGGTTTTTGGTTGGGTTGCATCTAGGTATTAGGGCCACCATGGCCCGAGAGGTGTAGATGGGTACTCCTTATCAGCTCGTGGTAGAGATTGCTCGCAGGATCGAGGGGTATCGGTCGACGAGCAGGGAGCAGGGGCAGCAGGACAAGAGGCTAGATTCCCTGGAGATTTCAGAGGTGCCCCAACTAGGGGCAGAGGTCAGTTTAGTAGCGGTCAGCCCAACAGGCCTTTATATTCAGCACCTCCACCACCTCCCCGAGGTGTTCCAGCGAGGCTTCATTTCAGCGCCATGCCAGAGCGTTCCTACCGTCCTCCAGCCATTTAGAGTTCACCCAGTGGTTATCCTAGTCATCCGAGATTCTCCGAACCTTACTTCAGTGCTATGCCAGAGGGCTCTCGTCGCCCTCCGGCCATTCAGGGTTGGTCTTCGAGGCAACAGACTATGGTACCTGGGAGTTATTATGAGTGTGAAGATCCAGGTCATATAAGGAGGTAGTGTCCCAGGTTTCGGGGAGGCTGTACAACAGGATTATCAGCCGATGTGTCGAGCACCAGCAGTTCGGCCACCTAGAGGTGGAGGGCAGGTCGGCAGGGGCTGTCCTAGAGGTGGAGGCCAGTCAGGGGGAGGTCAGACAACTCCTGTTCACTCTGGTAGAGCTTAGTCTTCCGGTACTCCATCCAGATTATATGCCATTCCGGCCAGATTAGATGCAGTAGCCTCAGAAGTCGTGATCACATGTATTATTACAGTATGTGGTAGAGAGGCATCAGTGTTATTTGATCCAGGATCCACTTATTCCTATGTTTCGGTCCTATTTTCTCATTTTGTGGATGTCCCTCATGATTCCTTGAGATCTCCTATTTATGTGTCCACTCCCGTGGGTGATTTTGTGGTTGTGTCGGTCCTGTATGATTTTATTTTGTGGGTTCGAGACTCGAGCGGATCTTTTATTTCTCGTAATGGTTTATTTCGAGATTATTTTAGGCATGCCCGAGTCGCCTAGGCTAGAGTGGAGGGGTTCCTTAGTTAGTGCAGTTAGCCGGGTTATTTCATTCTTGAAGGCTCGACATATGGTCGAGAAGGGTTGTCTGGCCTATTTTGCGTATGTACAGGACACCACCGCCGAGTCTCTGATGATTGATTCAGTGCCAGTTGTTCGAGAGTTTGCTGATGTATTTCCTTCGGACCTTCCGGGCATGCCTCCGGATCGTGATATTGATTTAGCTCCAGGAACCCAGTCCATATCTATTCCTCTGTATCGTGATATTCCTTTGAAGGAGTTGAAGGAGAAACTTGAGGAGTTTTTAGCTAAGGGGTTCATTAGACCGAGTGTATCGTTGCGGGGTGCTCTAGTTCTATTCTTGAAGAGGAAGGATGGGTCCATGCGGAGCTGTATTGATTACTTCCAGTTGAACAACGTTACCATTACGAACAAGTATCCTTTGCTGCACATCGATGATTTGTTTGACCAGTTGTAGGGTGATCGTGTGTTTCCTAAGATTGATTTGAGATCTGGGTATCATCAGTTGAGGATTCGGGCTTCAAATGTTCCGAAGACTGCTTTTCGTACGAGATATGGCCATTTTGAGTTCCTGGTGATGTCCTTTGGCTTGACTAATTCCCCAGCAGCATTCATGGACTTGATGAATAGGGTGTTCAGGCCGTATATTGATTCCTTTATCATTGTCTTCATTGATGAAATTTTGATTTACTCACGTAGCCTGGGGGAGCACGAGCATCATTTGAGAGTTGTGCTCCAGACTTTGCGAGAATAGAAGTTATATGCTAAGTTCTCTTAGAGTGAGTTCTGGTTGGATTCCGTGGCATTTTTGGGGCATGGGGTATCCGGAGAGGGTATCAAGGTTGATCCTCAGAAGATCGAGGCAGTTCAGAGTTGGTCGCGTCCTACTTCAGCTACAGAGATCAGGAGCTTTTTGGGCCTAGAAGGCTATTATCGATGATTTGTGGAGGGGTTCTCTTCTATTGCAGCTCCATTGACCATATTGACTCAGAAGAATGCCCCGTTTCGATGGTCTGATGAGTGTGAGGCGAGCTTTCACAAGCTCAAGACAACATTGACCTCAGCACCAGTTCTAGTATTGCCTTCCGGTTCTGGGAAGTACACAGTGTATTGCGACGCTTCACGCATTGTTTGGGATGTGTGTTGATGCAGGAAGGGAGGGTTATTGCTTATGCTTCACGCCAGCTAAAGGTTTATGAGAATAATTATCCTTTGCATGATTTGGAGTTGGCGGCGATAGTTCATGCTCTTAATATTTGAAGGTACTATTTGTATGGAGTGTCCTGTGAGCTTTATACAGACCACCGTAGCTTGCAACACTTGTTCAAGTAGAGGGATCTTAATTTGAGGCAGCACAGGTGGCTTGAGTTGTTGAAGGATTATGATATCACCATTCTTTATCATCTAGGCAAGGTAAATATGGTAGCAGATGCTTTGAGCAGGAAGGCGCAGAGTATGGGTAGCTTGACTTATATTGCAGCAGAGGAAATACCTCTAGACTTGGACATTCAGTCCTTGGCCAATCGCTTGGTGAGATTAGACCGCTTAGAGCCTCGTCGAGTTTTAGCACATCTGGTTGCTCAGTATTCTTTATTGGGGGAGATTAAGGCCCGGCAAATCTATGATCCGTGCTTAGCAGAGCTTCGGGAGGCAGTGGTTCAGGGTAGGGACAAGGAGGTTACTATTGGCGAGGATGGTGTTCTGAGACTTCAGGGCCTCTTATGTGTTCCTAATATTGATGGTTGAGGGAGAGGATTCTAGAGGAGGCACAAAGTTCTTGGTATTCTGTTCATCCTGATGCTACAAAGATGTATCGTGATTTGACGCAGCATTACTGGTGGAGGCGGATGAAGAAGGACATTGTGGGGTATGTGGTTAGGTGTCTTAATTGCCAGCAGGTGAAGTATGAGCACCAGGGGACAGAGGCCTACTTCAGCAGATTGGAGCGCATCACTATGGACTTCGTGGTTGGACTGCCTCGGACCTTGCGGAAGGTTGACGCGGTTTGGGTCATTGTGGATAGATTGACCAAATCGGCGCATTTCATTCCAGTAGCTATTACTTATACTTCTGAGAGGTTGACCTAGATCTACATTTGGGAGATAGTCTGGTTGCACGGTGTGCCGGTGTCCATTATATCAGATCGAGGTCCTCAGTTCACCTCACATTTCTGGAGAGCATTGCATAGTGAGATGGGCACCTAGATAGATCTCAGCACAACATTTCACCCTCATACTGATGGTTAGTTTTTGGAGAGCATTGCATAGTGAGATGGGCACCTAGATAGATCTCAGCACAACATTTCACCCTCAGACTGATGGCTAGTCGGAGCGTACAGTTAAAATATTAGAGTACATGCGCAGGGCATGTGTAATTGACTTCGGAGGTCAATGGGACAAGTTCTTGCCTTTGGCTGAGTATTCTTACAATAATAGTTACCAGTCCAGCATCGAGATGGCTCCATTTGAGGCTTTGTATGGTCGGCGATGTCGTTCCCCTATCAGGTGGTTTGAGCCTGGAGAGGCTAGGTTATATGGTACCGACCTGGTGAGGGATGCTTTGGAGAGGGTGAAGTTGATTCAGGAGAGGCTCCGCACAACACATTCCAGACAGAAGAGTTACACGTATCAGAGGGTGCGTGATGTATCATTTATGGAGGGAGACAAGGTTCTGTTGAAGGTTTCGCCGATGAAGGGTATTATGAGGTTTGGGAAGAAGGGCAAGTTGAGCCCGATATTTTTAGGTCCCTTCGAGGTGTTGAGGCGAGTGGGGGAGGTTGCTTATGAGCTGGCTTTGCCTCCCATGTTATCAGGAGTTCATCCAGTTTTTCATGTATCCATGCTCCGGAGGTACCACGCCGACATCTCTCACGTGGTTGATTTCAGCACTATTCAGTTGGATGAGAGGTTGGGCTACGAGGATGATCCAGTTTCGATTATTGATAGACATGACCACCATTTGAGGTCCAAGAGATTTTATGTCGTAAAGGTCCAGTAGAAGGGCCAACTAGTTGAGGAGGCGACCTGGGAGTCCTAGGAGGACATGCAGAAAATATATCCACACCTATTTAGAACTTCAGGTATGATTCTAGACTCGTTCGAGGACGAACGTTTGTTTAAGAGATGGAAAATGTAATGACCCGACCAGTCATTTTGCGTTATCGGACCCCGTTCCCCTAAATGAAACTTCCCATAGAGGCTTATTATGATTTATGACTTGCGGGGACTAACGGTCCGGGATTCGGAAGTGTTTAGAGTGCTATAGGAACACTTGGTTCCTTAAGGTTGGCCTTTAAGGCCAAGTTTGACTTCGGTCAACATTCTTAGTAAATGGCCTTGGAATCGAGTTTTGACGGTTCCGGTAGCTTCGTATGATGCTTTCGGACTAGGGCGTATGTTCGGAATGAGTTTCTGATGACCCGGGAGCGTATCAACGCCCAATATTGAAATAAGAAGTTCCTTAAGTTCCTACTGTGGCTTGGGATGTGTTTTTGTGTTATCAAAGTCCGAACGGAATTTTGAGACCGGGAATAGTTCTGTTATGTCATTTATGACTTGGTTGCAAAATTTTGTGTCATTCCAACTAGTATAGGTCGGTTCGGCGCGTTGTTAGCGAAGTCAAGAAAACTTAAAGTTCCTAAGTTTGGTTCTAGTGGTTTTGAGGTGGGATTTTGAGTTTTAGCGTTGTTTTGGGTGTTCCGAAGGCTCGAGTGAGTCTCTGTTATGATTTTGCACTTTTTGGTATATTTAGACGGGGGCTCGGCTGGGCCCAGGTGCCTCCCAGATACCACACGAGGCAAAACACCAGCTGAAATAGCTGCTGGTGCACCTGTTCTGGTTTTGACCGCAAGTGCGGTTGCCCAGTCGCAGGTGCGGGACCGCTCCTGCGGTCCTAGCCTCGCAGGTGCGACCCCCAGCGGGCAGACCATTTCTTGCAGGTGCAAACCGCAGGTGCAGAAACACTGTCTTAAATACAGGATTCTTCATTTTTTCTTCATTTCTTCCACCATTAGAACACCTTTAGATCTTGGGGAAAGGGCTCAACGACCCAACCACTGAAAGGTAAGTAAATTCTATTTAAAGTTGTTAATGTATGCATTCTTAGTAGGATTTAACTACTTAGTTAGTGGAAAATTTAGGAATTTGGGGAGTAACCTAGGGCCTTCGAGAATTTAGAAAATTACCCGTCAATTAGCTTTGAAATCAAGTAAAAATCATGTATTAATGATCCTTAGGCTATGCGTGAGTGTTTCCTTCGAGAATTTTTGGAGTCCGACCATGCGGGCCCGGGCTTAGATGTTGGGATTTCTTCAAGAATGGAATTTGATTAATTAATAGGAGAATTGCATGCTTTAAATATAAATTGATATATTCGTATAACATTTGGCTAGTTTCGAGTCCGTGGGTGTCAAGTTTGGAGTTTCGGGCGCATTCTTGACTCCGGGAGTAGGTGCGACGCGAGGTGAGTCTCCTTTATAACATTTTAAGGGGGAACTGTCCCCCTAGGTGATTTAAATGCTATATGTGATAACTGTGGGGGCTACGTACGTACAAAGTGACGAGAGTCCGTACGTAGCGGCTATTACTATTATATCCGGGTAGTTAGGCCCACAGCATGCCTTGTGTTTTTACTTGATATGAACTATATGCTTAATAAATTAAATGTTACATGTTGATTACTTCCTTGAGGTTGTTCAAATTTGAGAAACTTGTAAGGAAATTTTCACTTAAAAGTAATTTAAATAGGAATAATGTGTATGCATGTGACCGCTTCGCAATTTACATTCCGCAAGCGGAGTGTGATTTTCCCCCACTCTTATGGGAACGGGCCGTACTCCACGGCGGATTGAGAGATGCACTTTTGGACGGGTTGTATGATCCTCGGCAGTGCATAGAGAGGATTGAGAGATGCACTTTTGGTACGGGCTGTTTGATGCTCGGCAGTGCATAGATGTAAGTACTTTGTGGAGAGGTGCACTTATGGTTCGGGTCGTTCGACCCTCGGCAGTGCATGGACATGACTATCTTGTGACTCCGGCCGGTTGTCCTTACCCTGCATTTGTAAGATTTATTTGTTACTAAATTCATGGATATTGATTTGACAGATATTTGGGGGAAAGTGAAGTGGTAATTGGTTTATTCATTCCCAGTACTTTCTTGGGTTTCAGTACCTTACATATATACTTGTTGCTTCACTGCCTTTACATGCCTACCGTTTCTATTATATTCTGTTAAATTATATCGTTGGACCTTAGTGAGTGTCATGTCGACCTCTCGTCACTAACTCTTCAAGGTCAGGCGGGATACTCACTGGGTACATGTATATTTATGTACTCATGCTACGCTTCTGTACTTATTTGTACAGGTTCTGAGGTTGGTGCATCTGGTTGTCGGACCGGATCTTGAATTGATATTAGACGGACCTGACATCACGGTGAGCTGCTTTTCTCCTGGCGATCTCCGGCAGCACCATGGGTTTTTTTTTTGCTGATTTCCCGTCTATTTCCTTCATACAGTGGGACTGTATATTCTGTTGGTATGCCCGTAGGACTTGTGACACTAGTTCATGGCACACACGTGATAGTTGTTATGGATTTCGGGTTTGTACATATATTGGCTCACGCCTCTTCATGACTGTTTTGATTAAAACTGGCTATTTATTCTTGTCGAATCATGTTTTAAGTTTTAAAAAAAAAGTATATTTTAAAGTGTTTAATCTAATAAGAAGGAACCTTTAGTAAATTGAGAGTCGTCTTGCCAGACCTCGCTGTTGGGCGCCATCACCACCTAAGTTAGGATTTTAGGTCGTGACACTAATAGGTACAGAGGGGCAGTTTGTTTAGGTTAATTTAGCATGCCAATCTAACCGGAGAGTTAAAATTAGGTCAAGCTATGATTAACTGAAATTTAATCACCTAGTTCTGACTAATAACATAGGCAGCAATATCAAGGGCTAAATCAAATTACAACCTCAAACAATATATGAGCAAATCACACACAAAGGCTGTTACACTTTACAAGAATATGCAATATCAGCAATTTAACACATGAGTTAAGGGATCTAACGACTCGAGTAAACAACTAATCATTCATGCTCGTATGTGACAGAAATCCGTAAACACAGAGATATTGTTGAAGATCATTAAAGAAAGGAAATTGAAAACCTAATACCAATCTTGGATACACAGTCAACTCGCAACATCTTTTAGGAAAGAAACAAATAGATAAATTACAGAGCTTAAACAATTAAATCACACAAAAACAGTAACTGATAGCAAAAGTTTAAGACAAACTTAAGTGCCCAATAAATAATTAAAACAAATGAAAGAAGAAGGGGTACCGGTAGTTCAAAACACGCTTAGGAGGATTTTAGGGTTTGGTCGTTGTTAAATACGAAATAGGTCACAGTAGGGTGGCCTTTTGGGGAAAATAGCAGTGGGACACGATTGAGGGGGAGTTGAGGACTTCCTGGTGTGAATTTGGGGTGGTTTGGTGGTGGTCTGCGACCGATAGGCGATTTTCGGGCGGCGAAAGACGGTGGAAATCCTAGGGCGGCTAGGTTTTCTTTTTAAAGAGAGGAGAGGAGGGCAAGGCGGCTTTAAGGTTTGGGGGAGGGTTAGACTTTGGCAATTGATGGTAGGTGGGGGGTGGGTTTGGATAGTTATATAGCGGGGGGTTAAGGGGTTCCCAGCCGTTAGATCAAAATAGATCAATGGTTGGGATGGACTCAGTTAATGAAACGGCATCGTTTGGTGTAACAGGGGGCCGGCCGGGTTTGGTTAATTGGGCTGGGCAGTTTTAGGCGGATTATAGGAATTCATTTGGGCCTGGGAAATCTTAGCCACGTCCTATTTTTCTTTATTATCCTTTATTAATTAATTCTCCTTTGGTTTAAACTTAACAAAAAACGCAATAATTAACCTTAACTTAAGTTTTGTCTAATATATTCATTGATTAATCAATTAATTTAGAGTAAAAAATATTTAATTTGATACTCATAAGCATTTAGAAAACCAATTCCGAAAAATGATAAAATTAGGCGATTAATCTCTAAATCTACATTATGTCAAATAGACATAATTTTTTGTTGTTATTTAATTCAGTTAATTATAAATAATAAATTAGTAATTCTTTGATAATAATGGTGCACCCAATTATGAAAATTTTAATAATAAAATACGAATCATGAATAAGCAATGCAAAAACAATCCCGAATTAAAACTAACATTCAACAAAATTTGTAAAATTAATTTATTTTATTGAGTTTTGATAGGGGTATATGGTAGATGAAAAATCACGTGCTTACAACAATAAAGTAAGATATTGAGGTTGGATGGGCCGGTTTATTCGGGTGAGGACCATCGGCGTTATTCCCAAGGAGTTCCTGTCAATCCTCAAGAAATGGAACTTCGAACGTGAGTAAAATATTGTAACGACTCGACCGGTCGTTCCGAGAGTTTAGCCTTCTTTTTCCCATTTCTACTTGATTCTTATTTGGTTCATCTCTTTTGTGTTGTGTTGGGTTGATTGGTTCGGGTTCGTGTTGGTTGTCATGAGAAATGAGACACTTAGTATCCTTGATTGGTGATTTAGTTGGACAAGTCAAC
This sequence comes from Nicotiana paniculata, assembly GCA_005239505.1. NCBI lineage: Eukaryota > Viridiplantae > Streptophyta > Magnoliopsida > Solanales > Solanaceae > Nicotiana > Nicotiana paniculata. Next base: position 41,380 of record ML361070.1, on the reverse strand, counting down.
CGGAAGTTGACCTATAGGTAAATGATCTCGGAATGGCGGTTTTGTGGCTCGGATAGCTTCATTAGGATATTTGGGACTTAGGAGTGTGTTCGGAATGTTATTCGGAGGTCCGGAGTAGAGTTAGGCTTGAATTGGAAAAATTGGATTTTTGGCGATTTCCGGTCGGTAGTGGAAAATTAGCTATCGGGTTCGGAATGGAATTCTGGAAGTTGGAGCAGGTCCGTAGCATCATTTAGGATTTGTGTGCAAATTTTCAGGTCATTCGGATGTGGTTTGGGTGGTTTCGGCACCGTTGGCGGATTTCGAAAGGTTAGAAATCTTTAGGCTTGAATTTTGATTTGATTTGGTGTTTTGATGTTATTTTTAGAATTCTGAGGGTTCGAGTAGGTTGGTATATTGATATATGACTTGTTGATACTTTGTTTTGAGGCCCCGAGGGGCTCAAGATTTATTTTGGATGATTTCGGGAGGTTGGAAGTTGGAAAAAATTGCAGCAAAGGGCTGCTGGTAAAAGGCCTTCTGGTGTGACCGTACCTGCGAACGGGGCAGCCACAAGTGCAAAGGCGCAGGTGCGAAACACCTTGTGCAGATGCGAAAAAGGAACCCGATCGGGAAGCGCAGGTACGGAAGTAAGGTCGCACCCGCGGGCTCGCAGATGCTAAATTTTGGCCTAAGTGAGAATCTACACCTACGAGGAATTTTCTGCAGGTGCGGGCGTGTGATCGCAAGTGCGAGATTGCTGTGCAAAGCATATAAATATTATCCTTCACGAATTTTGGCTTATTTCATCAAAATCTTCATACGGTTGGAGCATGTGGGAGGGATTTGAAAAGGGAAATCAAGGGAATTTCGTGGAGGTAAGATTTTTGGACCTAAACCTCATTTCTATGGTGTTATTTGACTGATTAGAGGTGAAATTTATGGAAATTTATGACTAAATTTGGGGGTTTTAGGGATTGAGAATTGGAAGGAATTGAGGGGTCGTTTGTGGTTGGATTTTGATTTATTCTATATCTATGAACTCGTGAGAGCTCAAGGATTCTAGTTTTGGATTTTTATCGAAATTCGAGACGTGGGCTCGGGGGTCGGGTTTGGCCAATTTCGGGATTATTGATGTAAATTGGATATTTTCGAGTGGACTTTGTCCCTTTAGCATATTTTGATGATATGAGTCTTTTTTGAATAGATACGGAGAGCGTTAAGGCCGAGTCGAGAGGCAAAGGCATCACAGAGTAGTTTTGTTCCGGTTTGAGGTAAGTAACGAACATAAATCTTGACCTGAGGGTATGAAACCCGGGTATTTCATACTGTTTTGATAAATGGGGTGACGCACCTGCCAGCTGACGGGCGTGTGGGCGTGCACCAGTAGGGATTGTGACTTGGTCCGTCCCATATCGACTATTAAGCCGCATATTTTATTTGAAATCACGTGGTACTCTGTGTTTTAGAGATTTACACTATATTTGGGTTGTATGCAATGTTTGGGGCCTTGGGCCTACCTTTTTGGACCCTCAGGGGCATTTGACTACTATTTCTCACATTGTTTTTGATAGAAAATATGATCTCAGTCATTATTTATACTTGTTCATTTTCATTCCTGTTTATCACCCTGTTTTCAAACAAATGAAAAATGTTTTTGGATGAGTCTCTCTGATTGTGGTGAGATGCCCGAGTGGCTTGTGAAGGTGATGACTGAGCGAGGCCGAGAACCGGATTTGTGAGGATAGTGTGGATCGGGCTGCACGCCGCAGCGTTATATAGATATATACATATATATTGGATCGGGCTGCACGCCGCCGCGATATATATATCGGATCAGGCTGCACACCGCAGCATTATATATATTGGATCGGGATGCACACCGCAGCGATATAGCGTTTGGGTTGAAGGATCCCCTCCGAAGTCTGTACACCCCCAGTGAGCACATTCGACTATTTATCGATCGGGTTGCACGATGCTATATATATGGATCGGGCTGCATGCCGCAGCGGTTATTATATGATACCAATTGAGCGTGAGTGGTGAGTGTGAGTGTTGATTGACGAGAGATGATTGACGAGTGCCCGGGAGGCTTTATTTGTGAGTGACACTATGCCCGAGGGGCTTATTTGCTATGAAACTACTGTTTTCACTATTTTTTGCATTTGTGCCTCTAAATAAATGTTGAATAAATGCTTTACATGAGATTTGAAGGAAGAAAAATGGAGTTTATGAAACTTTCGGGACGCGATTTCCTGACTTGTTTTACTGTTTTCCACTGATATTTCTAATATGATCTTTACCTAATTTTAATGCTCGTCACAGCACTCAAGTCCTTATTTTTATTTGTTACTTACTATGTTGGTGTACTCACGTTACTCCCTACACCTTGTGTGCAGATCCAGGTGCCCGGATCCAGTGAGACTCGGTTGTTCTCAGTGGAGCTGGTCGGAGATTGTGAGGTAGCTGCACGGTGTTCGCAGCCCTACCCTTCTCCCTCTCATTTTTGTCGCATATTTGCGTTTTTCTAGACTTGATGTATTAAATCGTGTCAGATTTTATGTTCTATTAGCGCTCATGACTATTGACTCCGAGTTTTAGGGATTTTTGTTCAGATATTATTTTTTATTATCCGCAGATTTTGAAATACTAAACGTGCAAGATTTTTGATTCATTGCGTTGTTGTTTTAAATGGGAAGTTCCTTGTTTAATTTTAAGTAAATTGGCTAGCCTAGTGCTAAGATAGGAGCCATCACGGGCAGTGTAGATTTGGGGTCGTGACAAATACTTTGCTCTACTTTTTCATAATTTTGCTAAACTTCCCATAATTGCTCCTTTTTACTTCTATAACGGTCCTGTGGATGCCAAATGTGGTCCTCGATCTCGAGTACTGGGTTCGCAAACTGGCTGCCACTTCAACATACGACAAACGCAAGTGGAAGGATTAGTCGAAGATCAAATGGGAAGTGAAACACCGCGGTATGTGTTATAATATTTCTTTCCTTGATAAGAATACCTTTCTTCGTGTGACCTAATTATATTGTCACAGGTATTGGCAATTTCTCCTAGATGAGGCCGCACCCTCTCGGGGAGGAAGAGGAATCCTCGTCTCTAGAGCCAAAGAAGGAAAATAATAAGAGAAAAAGATCCTCGAAGAGCGAGGATACTCGAAGCAAAGCAGAGCCTGCTCGGAAGCGCATAAAAAATGTTGTCATCAATGAGGATTTTGACTTTCTCTCCTGGTCCATGGACGCCGATGACGATGAAGTGGAGGGCTCGACGTTGGTGGATCGGACCAGAAAGTCTTTCGAGGCTATTAAGCCTGCTAAAGCCGAGGCTCCTAGACTTGACGCAGGAGTTTCAAAAGCGAAAAGGGACGAAGGCCCTTCGTCACCTGACTTGGTGACTGCCTCTCAGACTTCGGGGAATATTCCGAAGGAGCGAACTTCAAAGCTCCTCTGCCTGATTAGAGCGCCTCGGGTGATCTCCCCGATGCTGTGACAACAGGTCATTCACCTTCATTCCTAGCCTTTTTCGAAGATTCCATAATAGACTCTCAGAGCCTGAAGACGCCCGAGTTAGGTAGAGTCCCGAGTGAAAACGACCCCTTCCAGTGTTGTTTTACTGGGGTCGATGAGGCCGAACCAGCGGATGCAAGCTCAATCTTCGAGGAAGCTCAACGTCTTTGCTCAATTGTAAGTTTTTAATAGAACTATAATTTTATCAACTTCATTCTTTCTTCTTTTGTCTGATCGATCTTTCCTTTCTGCAGGCCTTTGACAAATTTAAGACAGAGTTGTGCCACTGTGAGGCCAAATTTCATAGATCCTCGAATGAGCTGAAATCCCTTAGGCTTCTTTTTGACAAGAAGGAAAAGGAATTGAGGCATCTTCGATAAGAGTTGACCAGAGCTCTGGAAAACGAGGACAAGCTAGAGAAGCATGTAACCTTAGTTATGAAAAAATATGGACTCCCTCTCCCGTGTTCGGAGGCTAACACTTCAAAATCTCAGTTACAGCAAAAGATGGAGATGCCGGTTCTCAATCGTTCCCGACTCTTATATATTTTGTCCTTACACTCTTTTCTGTCCAAAACTATAATGATCAATGTTAGGGTCTGACATCTGAACTATCATCATCCAAGTTGTGGCTCCATTTCCAAGAATTAAATGAAGTTTTTCTAGGAGGTAAAACACATACGAACACACTACCATGCACACATTTATCCTTCAAAGTATACCATCACCTGATAAATCCTTTCTTGCTCCATCCGTTGAGTCTTGGTCTTAATACAAGCCTAAAATATGCGAAGATTTTGCTATAATCATTGTTACGTACATTTTTATTTTAGCACCCAAAGGGATCACTGTATACTCACGCGTCACCAGAATTTTGATACACTGAAAATTGGAGATTTGGTAACTGAATAACTGATAACTGGCATACTGAATAACCATAAACTTGCTAACTGATAGACTGTATAACTAGTAACTGAGGTAAACCGATGACCATAAAACATAATAATTTCTTTCGGACTTTCTAGTAAGGTTATGATCTGATATGTACTACTATCCATTGAATCCCACTTACAACATCCTCTCAAGTCTCATTTGTTACTAATATGTACTCCATAATTACATCCCAATGGGAAATCATCCTCTCTAAAACCTTGGATTTTTTCTTGCCCGCCGCTTGGGTATTCGATACGTCTAGAATTTGATAGGAAGAGAAGGTTACCTATTGCTCTAAGCTTCATGGAACGATCTAGAGTAGAAAGAAATAGGACAATCCTGGATGTCTTGGTAGTTAACTGTTTATATGAGTGGCCGGCACACACATATAAAGGAAACTTACTTGGACACGGCTTCATAGACTCCTTAGGACTCTTGAACCTAGGCTCTAATACCAAGCTTTCTCACACCCCAAACCATGGCCTGGGCGTAACACGACAATCGTTGCCTGACTACATTTGACCGAGCGAACCAAATGTATGGTTGGATCAACATGGTGTATAACTATAAGATAGATACTAATATACAACATGATGATCTGCTAAAGAGTCTAACTTAAATATCATAGATGCGGAAAATACTGAAAAGTATGCAAGTATAAATGAGTAGCCGACAAGGCTAACACATAAAAGCGTGCTAAAATCTGACTGACTGAACTATAGTCTACGAAGCCTCTAAAGAATATTGAGATGCTAACTATTTACCGAGACAAGGTCCCCGTTATACCTTATTAACTGAAAGTACTATAATGACTGAAAAAAGGAGGGATATTACCCCGAAAAACTGGGGCTCACCAACAGCTAATACGAGAAGCCTAGCGCTCTGAATCGTCAACCTATAATACCTGCATCGTGAGATGCAGGCCCCAGACAAAAAGGCACGTTTGTACATTTGAATTGCACTCGTATGTAAAGCAACTGAAAGAAAGAATTAAAAATGTTGAAACTGAAACTAAGCTGATAATTGAGAATGGATAATTGATAACTGAAATGATAACTATTTAAACTGAAACTGAAATGATAACTAATAACTGAACTGATAACTGGTATTGCACTGAACAAAGGAAGTAAGGATATGAATATTCCCTCTTCTGAATGATGAACAACCTGTTTATCTGAATAAGCTACGACCTCGGGCCCAACATATATGTGCAAAAGCTACGGCCTCAGGCCAAAATCCATAAAGCATAAACTACGGTCTCAGGCCCAAACATGCATAAAGCATATAAACTACGGCCTCAGGCCCAAATACAGCTGTTCAACATTCATGAACTGAGAATCATACTGAAATACATGATGATGAAATACCGAACCATACTGAGTTACATGATACTTTAATGCTGAATAGAGCTAGACTGAGACGTGTTGATACCCAATTTTTACCTATAACATTTTCAAAATTGCATATATACCTTCAACACTATGCATTAGCATCAATTAATATTTTTCCATAGTTTCTGCATTTTTAAGGATTTTAATTAATTTATCCAGTATTTTTATTTATATAAATAATAATTAACTGCATTAGAAATGACTTTGTAACAATTTCATGGCTTAATTTTGCTACTTATATTTATACTAAGCCTATATTTTATAAATAGCCACATTTACATTTTTTGGATTATAATTGCAATAATTTTGCAATAATAGCCCATGCATGCATTATTACATTATCTCACCAAAAAATAGCTTTTTATATTCTTACAATGTTGAGTAATTAATTTAAATCATTTTTGTTCATGAAAATCATTTTTTATAATCTGTTAACTATTTTTATAAATTACTTGTGTCAACTAATTGGGTATTTAACAAATAGCCTCTTAATTCCTTTAATTTTTCGGACCTAACCACTATACATCAGCCCAAACCCCTTAATACACCAGTCCAATTCACCCCTAAGCCTAATATATACCTGCCCGACCCAATAACCCTGTTCAATTGTGGCCGTTGATCTTTTAGATCAACGGTCCACAACCTTACTTACCATTTTAATTCACCAACAACCCTAACCCCCCTTCAGCCTCTCTTTTCTGTCGTCACTAGTTCCCTAACCTCTCTCATTTTCTCTCAACTCAACCCTAACCCTAATTGCCGTCACCGGCGAAAAGCTCTGATCTATGGAGTTTTCATGCATTCTCCGACCACTACTACCTTTATATGCTTCCCGTCTGTTTGATTTCATGGATCCTTGAGAATATCTCATTGAGATCCAACTTTTTCTTTCCAGGAACTTGCTTATCGTCCTGTCTAAGGCCATTTTTCATTTGTGAGTATGGATTTCCTCTTGCTTTTAGTATGAGTCCATGGGTTTTTGGCCGAGTTTCTTCATCTCTATTGTTTCTGAAAAAACCTAGTTTCACTATTGTTCGAATCTTCTCAGACCTGAAGTGATTCGAGTATTATCAATGGTTTTCCTTTGAAAATCTTTGGTTTTAATTAACTCTTCAATTTTTATTCACGCTTTCTGAAACTAGGGTTCTTCCCATACTCCTCTTTAAAAGATTTTCTGCTTTCAATGTTTAATCTAGCCATCTCTTTACATGTTTGGTTAATCTTCGCATGTATGCTCGAACCCTAGATGTTTCTAATGGTTCCACTGATTTATTCTATTTTTCCATTATTATGTTTATTTCTATGAATTAGTCGTACTAACTAATTCTATTTAGGGATTTGAATGATTTTCCCTGTTAAAATCAGTATTTGTTAGGGTTTTTACTTGATTGATTTCTATTAGGGATTTGAACAACCTTCCTTGTTAAAATCAGTATTCTTTGAGATTTCTACTGATTTATTCCCATTAGGGATTCGAATGATTGTCCTGTTAAAATCCATATTTGCTGGGATTCTTACTTGTTTCCTTATTTGTGACCTTGATTGATTATACTTTCCTTAATTATATTATCAGTATGGTTTGGGGATTTAACTAATTCCCTATATTGTATGATTTTGATTTGCTGCTTTAATTGACCCCAATTCTGGCTGTTACCTGACACTCCCCAATTTAAGGGGGTCTCTTTCGCATTTCTCTATAGGAATTGATTCCCTAATTGGCTGATTGATTTTATTTGATTACCCTTGTTTTATGAACTGTGATTTCCTCTTTACCTTATTTATTTTACCTCCCTAAGTGCTACATATACACTCTTATTATGATTTTTCAAAAAAAAAAAAAGACGAACCATAGTTCACAGAAAACACACACTCATACACATACTTCTCTCTCATCTCTCTGCTACTTGTGCTCATTGCTAGTCTAGCCGGCTGAAAGCCAAGGCTAGACTATTGAATCTTGCCTACTCTACCTTCTCTTTGGTTCCTTTAACTTGTATATTTCTACTCCTAATGTCATTCATTATACTATGAAGTTCAATTATGTGTGCTTCCTGTTGCTTTACTTCTGTTAAGCCCATGTCTCTTTTGTACTAGTTTAACTACTACATGTTTAACTCTCGGTCCTTTCTTGTTACTGTCTTCATCAACATGTTTACTCATGTTTAAGTTTCATTCTTCCTGTTTATTGTTTCAACCAGCATGTTTACTTTTGTTGATCACTTTAATCGACATGTTTACTTCTTTGTTCAAATTCTAATCTTTCATGTTTATTGTTACATGTTTATTTATGTGTTTAAGGTTCAATATTCCTTGTTTATTTCCTTAAGCCGGTATGTTTACTTTGTGTTTCAGACTCCTATTTTTCTGTCTAATTGAATTCAATTGGTATGATCAATTCCCGTGTTCCTAACCCCTATTCGCTTTTTGTGTAATTGTTTGTTCTCAGCATGTTGTATGTTCACCTAGGGTTAACTAACAAACTGAGTTGAATCTGGTCAATATGAAGCTTTGTGACTATGTTTCTACTTGTTGTTGTTTGCTGAACCTTTTTTTAGAATGTTTCTAAATTGTTTCACGCCTAATATGTTTTCACCTCTAAACCATTTTCACTCCTAAATGTTTTACTACTGAACTGTCTTACTCCTAGAATGTTTTCCTTAAATTGTTTCAACTATGTCAAGCACTCCCACTTCTACTCTTAGATTATTTAAGTTCTGCCCCTCCAGTGTGTGTACTACCTAGGAATCCATGAGATTCCTCCGAACTATGACACAGTGGGGTTGACTCTTCCACACTGCACAAAAACTGTTTTCCTTAAAGGATCTTGGTGTGAGCATTGTCGGGGGTCCCTGAGGACCTTGGGAACTTTGACACACTAGAATACCCCTATTGGACATCATGAGACTATGGCACCTTGAACTGTTTGAAGGCCTGACTCTCCAGGTTCACTTTGGGCCTATTCAGGCTCCCTATAGCATAACTTTTATTTATTATGTAATGGTCTGTAATAATGATCCTTGTAAATAGATATTTAGGGATCTTAGTAAAATGGCAGGGAATTTCACATTTGTTTTGTGGGGGAAATTGGGTAGAAATCATGATCTTAGGATTACTATGACTATTTGCTTGCATTAGGAATCATGCTCTTAGGATCATTTGTGCATTAGAAATCATGTTTGTAGGCATCATATAGTTTGCTCTAAAACCTCTGCTTTCACGACCCAAAATCCTAACTCAGGTCGTGATAGCGCCCAACAGCAGGGTCGGGCAAGCCAACACTCAATTTACTAAGGGTTCTTTCTTATTTGATTAAACATTTCAACATATACCAAGTTTTAAAGCTTACAACATAAATCGAAAAGGATAATTAGTCAGTTTTAATCAAAAGCAGTCATAAGGAGGCGTGAGCCAATATATATACAGACCCATAATCCATAATAACTACCACGTATGTGACAGGAACTAGTGTCACAAGTCCTACAGGCATACTAACAAAATATACAAAAGATATAATATACAGTCCCACTGTCTGAAAGAAATGGATGGGAAATAAGCAAAAGAAACTGCATGGTGCTGCCGAAGACCGTCAGGAGAAGCAGCTCACCGTGAAGTCAGGTCCAACTATAATCAGAATTGAGCCCCGGTCTGGTAACCAGATGCACCAGCCTCAGAACCTGTACAATTAAGTACAGACGCGTAGCATGAGTACATAAACAAATATGTACCAAGTGATTATGACGAGAGGTAGACTTAACACTCACTAAGGTCTAACAAAATGATTAAACAAGATATGATATCAGTAATAGTCATACAAGGATGATAAAAACAATAAACATTAAAGATAACTGAAATTCAAATAAATACTGGAAGTAAATAAACAATTACTACTTCATTTTTCCTTTTTAAAATATCTGCCCACTCAATATCCATAAAAAAAAAATTAACAATTTAGATGTGCATAAATGATAAGGACAACCGGCCTGAGCCATCATAATAATCATATATGTGCACTGTCGAGGGTCGAACGACCCGAACCATAACGTATCTTTCAATCTCGCCGTGGCCTACGACCCGCTCCGATGAGAGTGGGGGAAATAACACTCCGCTCGTGGAATGTAAATTGCGAAGCGGTCACATGCACACACAATCCACACAATATTCTTCATAAATTACTTTTTAGTGAACAATTCCTTTAAAATTTCTCAAATTCTATCTTCTCAGGGAAACAAGCCGCATGTAACATTAATTCATCAAGCATATAGTTCATTTCAAGGAAAAACACAAGGCATGGTGTAGGCCTAACTACCCGGACATAACAATAATAGTCTCTACGTACAGACTCTCGTCACTTTGTGCATACGTAGACCCCACAAACATTAGCACATAGACATTTAAATCACCTAGGGGGACAGTTCCCTCTTACAAGGTTAGAAAGGAGACTCACCCCGTGTCAAATCTACTTCTCGGACCAAGAACGCACCTGAAACTCCAAACTCGTCTCCCAAGGACTCGAAACTAATCAAACGTTAGGTAAATATATTAAATTATACTCAAAGCATGGAATTCTCCTACATATTTAGTCAATTCATCATTCTTGAAGAAACCCCAAAATCCACCCCCGGGCCCGCATGCTCGAATTCCGACTAATTCTCGAAGGAAAAACTCACCCTTAACCTAAAGATCATTAATATATGATTTTTGTATGATTTCATAGCCAAATCACGGGTAATTCTCTAAATTCTCGAAAGCCCTAGGTTACTATCCAATTCCTTGATTTTCACTAATTAAGTAGTTAATTTAACTAGTAATTCATGTATTAAACTAATACTAGGGTAGAATTTACTTACCTTATCAGTATCTAGGTGGATTGGCTCTTTCCCAAGCTCTCTAGGTGGACAATGGTGGAAGAAAAATGGAGAAAATGAACATTTCCCGTGTTTTAAAAGAACAGACTGCCTACGGTGGTTCCGCACATGCGGTCTCGCACCTGCGAGCAATAGTTCGCACCTGTAGAAAATGGGACAAGGGCCTGGGCTTGCACCTGCGGGCAGGAGACCGCACATGTGGCTCCGCACCTGCGGGAAAGGGCCCGCACCTGCGAGAACTGGGCAGCCCACCTAGGGATTGCACCTGCGAGGTCGGGACAGCAGGGGCGGTCCCGCACCAACAACTGGGCAACCGCACCTGCGGTCACACCAGATCAGATGCACCAGCAACTGTTTCAGCAAGTTTTTGGCCTTGTTTGGTGCCCGAGAGGCACCCGGGCCCACCCGAGTCCCCGTCCAAATATACCAATAAGTCCCAAATCATAACCCTGCTGGACATCATGAGACTATTGCACCTTGAACTGTTTGAAGGCCTGACTCTCTAGGTTCACTTTGGTCCTATTCAGGCTCCCTATAACATAGCTTTTATTTATTATGTAATGGTCTGTAATAATGATCCTTGTAAATAGATATTTGGAGATATTAGTAAAATGGGAGAGACTTTCATATGTGTTTTATGGGGTAAATTGGGTAGAAATCATGCTCTTAGGATTACTATGACTATTTGTTTGCATTAGGAATCATGCTTTCAGGATCATTTGTGCATTAGAAAACATGTTCGTAGGCGTCATATCATTTGTTCTAAAACCTCTACTTTCCTATAAGATGTTGCGTACAACATGCGTGCTTAGAAATTCTGTCACTAGGTTGTTATTAATTCTTCCTAATAATCATGTTCATAAAGTTCTCCTTTGTGCATTAGAAAACATATTTTAGGACTTTTATTGCACTCACCTGAATACTACGCCTATGTCTAGACCTGTATAAAAAAGCAGTCCCAACACCTAGATATCATGCTTATAGAGATAAATGTATAAATATATTTTGTAATGTTCAGCACCTAGACATCATTCCTATAGGACATCATGAACTCAAACTCCTTGGTTAAAATCTCTTGTTAGTATTAATATTCTGATTAACATTTTGATATCATGTTTATAGGACATCTCGAATCCACTCCTAAGGCTTCCTGTAGGGTAATTGAAAACTTGCAAATGGTAAAACTGTGCTTTGTTTAATTATTTGTGAACTGCCCAAATTCAGCAAGTCCTAAAATCAGTAGGCAAACTGATTAGGTTTATATCACTTCGCCTTAACACAATGCTGCATATTCTCTGCTTCTCATGCTCACCTAGATATCCTGTTCTAGGACTTTTCTGAAACATTTAAAATCTTGATGTTTGAGACGTGCTAATTATCTGTTTATTTGAGGAGGTAAACATAATCCCCTTAATTGTTCTTTACTTGACCGTCCTATATGTTCTTTGTTGTCGCTTAGATTTTATCCTTTAAGTACCTCGGGAGAGTCTCGAACTGCCTAAATTAGAGGTCCTAAATACCTCCAGGGACATAAAGAAGGGACGGGTAATTCACGCCTAGAGTTCATCTAATTAAAACCCCTTATAACCGCTAAGGGAAGGGTAATTGGGTAGTAAAGGATATGATGACATGTGCGCTAATGCCATTGTAAGCACTCTAGTTGAGGAAGGTTTACGGGGTATTGCCTAGATGTTATCCTATAGGCTAATAAACCTTGGCACTCCCTTATTCTTGTTTTTTAATAATATTTATATGCTTAAATTTTTTTATTTTCTTAATGACTAATTCACCAAAAGAGAGTTTGGTTGGGACCCACTGTTGTGGACCTCGAGGGGTTCCTAACACCTTCCCTTAAAGGTAATTTCAAGCCCTTACCCAATCTCTGGTAACGCAAATCAATTTATATGAGTTACTTGCATTAGGTGCCCTAATGCACCCTAAATATGTTAGGTGGCGACTCTTTAATTTCCATACCCCTTTCCCAAAAGGAAAAGGAGTTGTCCCAAAAGATGTCGAAACCCCGACTCCGCGAGGGAAAAAGGGGGACGCGACAGCATGGCGACTCTGATTGGGACCTTAGGCTTTTACCATAACAAACTTGCTTTTTGTAAATTAGTCTTAAGCATGCTTCTTTTTTGTTAATACGTGTGCACCCTTTCCCTTTCCCCTTATGTGAATTTAATTGCCCTTTTTGAGCATTTATGATTTCCTTTACTGCAGAAATTGACTTATTTCTTTGTTTTTTTTTTCTTAAATGTCTTTCAATTATTAAATACCGCATTTATTATTTTTCTAACGTGCAAATACGTGACAACATGTTATTTACTGCTACTCAACAGCATATTCCACTCGTGCGTAATCAATCCTATAGCAACGCTTGATGAGTGGTTGCGCTCTTCCAATATATCACCCTTTATATTCGGAAAGGCTTATTTGCGGTAAAACTAGTCGATCAACGGTGCAATCGACGGTTCTGTGTCTTTCCCCCTCAAGTTGTTCGCTTGAGGGTACCAGTCTAGACCCCCATAGCAACCTTACTCTGATTATAACTGTAGATGCATCATGGCCAAACCTAGCTGGGTTAATATATTATCCACATAATAACCCTTTTAAGACAAGCCTTATCCAAGTCCACCGGGGTTTCCATAATCCCAACGGATGCACCTACATTTTATGCATTAATTTTGGAGAACTAAATGCCAATATGCTAATCATGGATATATAAATAGTCAAATATGGAGGGGGAAAGGGTCTAACCTTATTTGTTTTGCAGAAAACGAGGCACAAGGTCCCCAGGTTCAGCATGGTCCGTAGTATACCACCACTGCTACTAGATTGGTGGGAAGATCATTCCTCAATTGACAAAAAACATGTGAAGAAGGTCCTGGAAAATTTGCCTTCTCTATTAGACATCCAACCAAATAACATGTTGATAGAAGCTACAACCATGTTCTGGGATCGTGAAAGATCAATTTTTTTGCTTCGGGGATATAAAAATGACCTCACTCCTAGAAAAAATCGGGGGATCTGCTTGGCTATCTTGGGAAACCCCTGGGCTATTGGTACCGGAAAATTGCACTGGTAGGGGATTTCTAAAAATGATGGATCTGAAAAAGAACGCTGATTTAGAGTGCTTAACGAAATCTTATATACCATTTGACTACTTGTATGAAAGATACGGTCATAGCCAGTCCTACCATATTTTCCATGCTGATTTCTCCATCACTTCCTTGGGTCATATTCACTGCATAGTTTTCGTGTTCATTGTTTGCTTATTGGGTATGATAGTCTTCCCAACGAAAAGGGAAAGAATTCACACTAGACTAGATATGGTCACCAAAACTCTAATGAAAGGAATCGAGGGAAAGACATACACCATAGTCCCCATGATTATAGCTGATATCTACCAGGCCTTGGACCACTGCTAGAAAGAGTCCAAACATTTCGAGGGCTGCAATTTGCTGCTGCAGTTGTGGTTAATGGAGCATCTCCAAGAGGGTCAATATCGCCAGGAGTTTCCGCGAAGGGCATGGAATGACCATATTGCTTTCCATCATCCTAAATGGATGACTTATATTCCGGACAGGTTTGCTCAACCAGAGAGTGCTAAGGAATGAGTGGAGTTCTTCGACAATTTGACCGAGGATCAGGTTCAGTGGATGTTTGAATGGTTCCCTACTGACGAGTTCATCATCAGGTCAAGGTATTCTCCTCACTTAGTGTTGATCGGGTTAAGGGGAATATACCCTTATGTTCCTATCAGGGTTATGAGGCAGGCACGCAAGAAGCAGATCATATCGTGAGTCGCGAAGATAAGTAATTTCCGGGCAGATTTTCAGGATGACGACATCCCTTACAAGTATCAAGCTCAGCATATGTGGCACTCAAAGATTATTGTGGATAAGGACACCATCGAGCCAGACAGGTATCATGCGGGACATGAACCCTTACCTGATTGATGGAGTCAAAAAGATTAAGCCTAGGGAAGGTCCTTCTGGGACCAAGTAGATTAGATTTATTTTCTTCTCTAAATGTAATAAGGCCATGTTCCAATAGTGACTTATCTTTTATTATCTTAGTGTCGTCTTGGGATTCGTCTATTTTTTTATAATAATGAAATGACGCATTTATTAGCATCTAATTTCTCCAAAACAACTTATCGCTAGGCCTACCTCGGGCACAACGAGGCTCCCAAAATAGGACTCAAATTTACATTCCGTAATATGTGTTTAAATATTGCAAATATTCTTTTCAGAGCTCTTACCGACTTGGCTACCATTTGTGTTTTTCTTTCTTTTGATTATTCCCATTCCCCAAAGGTTGGTTCATGCATACTGGCATCATCAGCTTATCATATTAGATCGAGAGGCCCTACCATTAGGCTTTGGATAGGATCATTCCTCAAGAATTGGACTGTCAGACCATCCAGGGCCGAACGAGTCTCGGGGTAGCAAAGCTGAACATCATTATTATATTTTTCTGAATGATGATTTTCCCTTTTGCATTTTATTTTAAATAATATTTCCAATATTACAAAACGTTGTTTTAATTATTGAAAATCGCATTTGTTTGACACTTTCAATGAATTAATGATTACTATTACCATTTTTCTCCCATACCTTTATCTATACAGCATTACTATTTCCTATCTCGATGAACCGGCAACTGTGACATGTAATGAGGCAACACAAGAAAAGGATAGTGATTCAGAAGAATAGTATGTCATACCTGAGGAAATTTTCAGAGAAGTGGAGGACTTTGAGAACAAGCCTAAGTCCAACCCGCACTAGACTAAAATAATCAACTTAGGAGATTCTGAAACTGTCAAGGAGACCCGCATCAGCATTCACTTGTCGCCGTCAGAGAAAGAGGAGTACACTCAGTTTCTGAAGGAATATGAGGATGTCTTCACATGGTCGTACGACGACATAACCAGATTAAGTACATCTATTGTGGCTCACAAGTTGCCCACAACCCCAATGTGTCCACCGGTGAAGCAGAAGCAATAGAAGAAAACCCCTCCACAAAGTGACGCTAATATCCCGCCAAACCAAGGAAGCTCCTAATCTCCGTAGCTGAGGATGGTCTGGGCCAACTCTACACCGCCTCTATATTCTTCGGATCAACCTGAATACCCTCATTGGACACCACGTATACCAAAAAAGCTAATGAGCCCAGCCAAAATTCACACTTGGAGAACTTTGCATAAAGTTTCTCCTCCATCAATCTCTGCAATACAACCCTCAAATCTTGAGCATGCTCCTCCTGGCTACGAGAATACACCAGGATGTCATCAATGAACAAAATAACAAAGGAATCCAAATATGGATGAAATACGTTTTTCATCAAATGCATGAACGCTGTTGGGGCATCGGTCAGCCCAAAAGACATCACCAAAAACTCATAGTGGCCATCACGGGTCCTGAAAGCCGTCTTGGAAACATCTGAATCTCGAATCTTCAGCTGATGGTACCTGGATCTCAAGTCAATCTTAAAGAACACCCTAGCTCCCTGAAGCTGGTCAAAAAATCATCAATGTGAGGCAGAGATACTTATTATTGACTGAAACCTTGTTCAACTGCCTATAATAAATACACATTCTCATGGAAACATCCTTCTTCTTCACGAACAACACCGGTGCACCCCAAGGTTACATACTAGGCCGGATGAACCCCCTTTCTAAGAGTTCATGAAGTTGTTCCTTCAATTCCTTCAACTCCGCTGGTGCCATACGATATGGTGGAATAGAAATAGGCTGAGTGTCCGCCACCAACTCAATGCTAAAATCAACATCCCTGTCGGGCGGCATGCCTGGCAGATCAGCAGGAAACACGTCCGGATACTCACGGACCACAAGAACAGAATCGACAGTGGGAGTCTCAGCACTGACATCCCTCACAAAAACCAAATAAGACAGACATCCTTTCTCTACCATACGCTGAGCCTTCAGGTATGAAATCACCCTACTAGGCACATAATCAATAGTACCTCTCCACTCGACTCGTAGACATCTCGTCACCGCTAAGGTCACGGTCTTAGCGTGACAATCAAGAAAAACATGACACGGAGATAGACAATCCATTCCTAATATCACATAAAAGTCAACCATGATAAGCAATACCAGATCCACTTGGGTATCCAGACCCCGATAGATATCACACACAACCGATACACTCGGTCCAAGACAATAGTATCACCCACCAGAGTCGACATATGAAGAGATGTGACTAAGGACTCGCGGGGCATATCTAGAAAGTGGGAAAAATATGATGAAACATAGGAATATGTTGAACCAGGATCAAATAAGATAGAAGCATCTCGGTGACAAACTGAAACGATACCTGTAATCACTGCATCTGAGGCCATGCCATCTGGCCTGGCTAGAAGCGCATAAAAACGGGCCTGACCTCCACCGGATCAACCTCCCCTTCTAGGCGGCCTCTAGTTGCCTAACCCCCACCCCTCGTTGCCTAGGGGGGAGGGGGTGAAGTAACTAGAACTGATGTCGAGGGCTGACCCCTCTGCTAGGATGGACCCCCAAGAAAACGAGGACACTGCCTCCTCATATGGCCAAACTCTCCACACTCGTAACAACTCCCCGGTGCTGGAGATGGGGACTGAAGGGAACCCCTAGCACCAGGATAACCTCTGGAAGAATCAGGCATAGATGAGCCATGAATCGATGGTGCTCGAGATGAACTCCGGGCTAGAAGAGCACTAAATGAAGGGTGCCCCTGATGAGAACTGTGAGGACCACGACCAGCGGATCCACCACGATAACCTAAGCGGCCCGACTGAGCCTTCCTGAATGGACGATCCTTACCGTGTTGGGACTACCCCCCTGAAGGAACACCACTGAAACTACCAGACCCCCGAGGCCTCTTGTCCTCCCTCTCATCTTGCTCCTGGCGACGAACCGACTCAATCTCTCAGGTAATATCAACAACCTGCTCAAAAGTAGCACCTGGTACCCTCTCTCTGGTCATAAGAAAATGGAGCTGATACGAGAGGCCATCCACAAATCTCCTAATCCTATCTCTCTATGTAGGGACTAACCAAATAGCATGACGAGAAAGCTCATAAAACCTCATCTCGTACAATGACACCGTCATCTCACCCTGTCACCGCTTCTCAAACTACCTACGTAGCTCCTCTCTGCTGGATTGTGGAACATACTTCTCTAGGAAGAGAGTGGAAAACTGATGCCAAAAAAGGGTGCTGCACCAACGGGCCTACGCCTCTCATAAGCCTCCCACCATGTAAATGCAGCTCCTCAGAAATGGAAGGTAGTAAACGAGACCCCACTGGTCTCTAATATCCTTGCCATATGAAGCATCCTTTGACACTTGTCTAAGAAATCCTGGGCATCCTCTCCCTCGGCACCACTGAAAGTCGGAGGTCGAAGCCTCTCAAATCTCTTTAACTTGCGTTGCTCGTCGTCAGCCATAGCTGGAACGACAAAATCTTGGGCTGGTGCAACTGGCTGAACTGGAACTGCCTTCGAGGTCTGAAGTCCCTGAATAACCTGCTCAGGTGTTGGGCAGCTGGAATATGAGTGCCTCCCCCATCCTGAGAAGTAGCGGCTTATGTAGGGATGGCGACTGCCTGAGCAAGACTGGTGCATGCAGTCAGAATCTGAGCCAAGGTCTCCTAAAGATCCGGAATAACAATAGGCACAGCTGGTGCCTGAGCTGGTCCCACTGGAGCATCTGTGGTTGGGACTTGATCTGGAACAATAGGCGGGTCCATGGGTACCGTTCCGGCAGCTGCGCGGGCTGCACCTCTACCTCTACCACGGCCTCGACCGCGGCCTCGACCCCTCATGGGTCCCACTAGTGGCTAATCGCCTTGACCGATAGTGCGTGTCCTCAATATCTATCAGAGAATGAAACAATAGAAATTTAGTTTCCAGAATCAATAGATTCTCATGACAAGGATTCAAGAAATGTGAGATTCTTCCTAAGGATTCTGCAGCCTCTCGAAGATAAGTACAGACGTATCTGTACCGATCCGCAAGACTCTACCGAACCTGCTCATGACCGGTGAGTCCTATGTAACCTAGGCTCTGATACCAACTTGTCATGATCCAAAATCTAACTGGCCGTGATAGCACCTATCGTGGTACTAGGCTAGCCAATTTACTGAACATAACACAAGGAACTTTCCATTAAAAGAAATAACGTGATTTATCATAACCTTACACGTTTAGTATTTCACAAATACGGATAATCAATGAAAACATCAGCATAATAACCCCAAAACCCGGAGTCAACCGTCATGAGCAACTAAATAGAACACATTAACTGACACGATTTCCTTAATACATCAAGTCTAGGAAAAATGTAAATAGCGACAAAATGAGTAGGAGAAGGGTGGGGCTGCGAACGCCGTGCAGCTACCTCACAGTCTCCGACAAGATCCACTGAGAATAATCAAAACTCACTCGATTCGGGCACCTAGATCTGCACACAAGGTGCAGGGAGTAATGTGAGTACACCAACTCAGTAAGTAACAAATATAAATAAGGACTTGAGTGCAGTGACGAGATCTTAAAATCATGTAAATTCATATAATAAACATTAGTGGAAATTAATAAATCAAGTCAGGGATCTACGTCCCGAAAGTTTCATAACACTCTAGTTTTCCCTTTCCAATTTCATATAAAACATTGGTTCAACATTTATCGTTTAGAGGCAAAATGTAAAGAAGAGTGAAAACAGTAGTTTCATAGCAAATAAGCCCCCCGGGAACAGTGTCACTCGCAATATAAAGTCTCTCGGACAAGCCTCTCAGTCACTCGCGACATATCTCTCGTCAATCAGCACTGACGCTCAATAGGTTCCATATAATAACCCGTTGTGGCATGAAGCCCGATCCATAAATAGTCGACTGTGCTCACTAGGGGTGTACAGACTCTGGAGGGGCTCCTTCAGCCCAAGAGCTATATCATTGAGGCGTGCAGCCCAATCCAACATATCTCGATGCGGCGTGCAGCCCGATCCAATATATATACCGTTGTGGTGTGCAGCCAGATCAAACATATATCTCGCTGCAGCGTGTAGTCTGATCCAATATAAATCTCGTTGTGGCGTGCAGCCCGATCCTATATATATCTCGCTGCGGCGTGCAACCCGATCCAATATATATGTATATAATACCGCGGCGTGCAACCCGGTCCATCATTATCCTCACAATCCGTCTCTCGGCCTCGCTCACTCATCACCCTCACAAGCCACTCGGGCAACTCACCACAAATCACGGGGACCCAGCCCTAAATATCTTTCATTTGTTTGAAAACAGGGTGATAAACAGGAATAATCAGTAAACAAGTATAAATTATGACTGAGATTATATTTTCTATCAAAACATTGTGAGAATAGTAGTAAAAACACCCCTGAGGGTCCAAAACAGGTCGGCACGAGGCCCCAAAGATGGCATACGGCCCAAAACATAGTATAAATATCAAAATACAGAATATCATATGATTTCAAATCAAATATGCGACTAGTAGTCGCTACGGGACAGACCAAGTCACAATCACTATCGGTGCATGCCCACACGCTCGTCACCTCGCATGTTCATCACCTCACTTATCAAATCAGTACAAAATACCGGGGTTTCATACCCTCAAGTCTAGATTTACAATCGTTATTTACCTCAAACCGGAAGAAAACTACACCGCGATGCCTTCGCCCCTCGACTTGGTCTCAACACGCTCCAAATCTATTCAAAACATATCCATATCATCAAAATATGCTAAAGGGACAAAGCCCACTCGAAAATATCCAATTTACATCACAAATCCTGAAATTAGCCAAACCCGACCCCCGGGCCCACGACTTGAATTCTGATAAAACTCACAAAACTAGAATCCTTACGGTCTCACGAGTTCATACATACCAAATACATCAAAATCGGACCCCAAATGGTCCCTCAAATCCCCAATTTATACTTTCAAATTTCAAGCCCTAATCTCCCAAATTTTCCCCCTAAAACATGATTAAATAATGGAATAATCGTCATAAACACAAGATACAAGGTCCATGTAACTTACCTCACTGAATACACTTTATTCCCCTTGAAATCCCAGCTCCAAGTTCCAAAATCCGTCAAAAATGGTGAAGAAATGAGAGAAAATTTGTGAAGGCAACCTTATATAGGTTCTGCCCAGCAATCTCGCACCTGCGGCGCCGCACCTGCGGAAAATCCCTCGCAGGTGCGGATTCTCACTTAAACTAAAAATCCACATTTGCTGCCTTCTACCCGCACCTACGGTCCCACAGGTGCGATCAATCTTCTGCACCTGCGCTCCTAGGCCAGGTTCTTTTTTTTTGCATCTGCGCAAGTCTTCCGCACCTGCGGCTCCCCGTCCGCAGGTGCGGCCACACCAGAAGGCTAGCACCAATAGCCAATTGCTGTATTTTTCTCCAACTTCCAACCTTCCAACATCATCTGAAATCAATCCCGAGCCCCTCTGGGCCTCAACCAAAAGTACCAACAAGTCACTTTTCAATATACCAACCTATTCGAACCTTCGGAACACTCAAAAGAACATCAAAATGCCAAATCAAATCCAAACTCAAGCCTAAGGATTTCTAAACTTCTGAAATTCGCCAATGATGTCGAAACCACCCAAACCATATCCAAATGACCTGAAAATTTGCACACACATCCCTAATGACCCTACGAACCATTTCCAACTTTCAGAATTCTATTCCGACCTCGATAGCTAATTTTCCACTGCCGACCAGAAATCTCCAAAAATTCAATTTCGCCAATTCAGGCCTAATTCTACTCTGGACCTCCGAATGAGATTCCGAACACACTCCTAAGTCCCAAATCACCTAATGAAGCTATCTGAGCCATAAAACCCATATTCCGAGATCCTTTACCTATAAGTCAACTTTCAGTTGACTTTTCCAACTAAATCACCAACCTAAGAGACTAAGTGTCTCATTTATCATCACAACCACTATGAACCCGAACCAATCTACCCAACGTAACACAATAGAGCTGAACCATACAAGAATGAAGCAGAAATCCGAAAAACAGGGCTAAACTCTCGAAACGACCGGTTAGGTTGTTACATAAGTACTATTTTTTACACGACTAACTACTAATAGAAAAATAAGTTATACATTTTATCTAAATAATGGAAAAACTAAAAAGGTAGATATTCAACACTATTTTCATTGATAGTACAATTGAATTGAATGTTTTATTAGCATTAGTATTGATTTGATTTTGGTTTAGGATTTATTTTAGTTACTAAACATTATGGACTACAAAACTTATTGGAGCATAAGCCCAAGCTTGAAATAATACGTCAAAAGATAAAATTAAGAAAAAACTTAAGAAATATTTATAAACTACACTATAATAAATATTTTTATGCATGATATATATTTAAAACTATGATACATATAATGTCGGGTTGGTTTAGTTACGGTTTGATCTTTTTTAATTAAAACCAAACCAAACATAGTCGGGTTTTCTTTTTCCAACACCAAACCAAATCAAACTAAATCATATTCGGGTTCTTTTTTCTCAGTTTGATTCGGATTATCGGGTTGGTGTGGCTTGTTAGTTTCATCTGTATACCCCTATCTTCAATTATGTGACTTTTTTAACTATAACGATGAATATATTAATACTAATAAACTGGGAAATTCTTACATAAAGCTATGTAGTCCCTAAGGACATTTCTATTGTATATAGTTATTAGGCTATTAAAAACCAAGGAACTTAAGAGTTTAGTTCCAATACTTACACCATTCATGTCCTTTTCCAAAACAGTTTCAACAAAAAAAGGTGGAAGTCTATGGTAGGTACTTCTTTTTGGCTTGAACTGGTTGATTGCTTCCTTAGCTATATGATGAGCTACTAAATTTCCCTCCCTAAAGTTATGGTTGATTGTTGATATCTTCAATTGGCACATTAATAACCTGCAGTTGAGTAACGTATTATTAGTTAGGGCATTGTCCTCATTGATCATTTTAATCATTTCTGAGGAGTCTGTTTCAATTTCCATCAATGGAAAAGACATCTCCAATGCAATTTTTAAACCTTGATCCAGTGCTAATAATTCTGCATGCAATGGAGATGTTTCATAATAAGATTTGTGAAATCTCAATATCCACTCACCATTGTTATTACGAAAAACTCCTCCTAAACCTGCATGTAAGTTAGTCTTTGAAAAGGCTCCATCAGTATTTAGTTTGATTGTATTTTGGGAGGGTTTTATATAGTAAATGGAAATTTTTGTTTTAGGTTGTTGGAGGGATTTTCTTTTCAGTTAAAAAATTATGCTCCCAAGATTGCTTAAGGACTAGGTTAACATTAAGAGCTTGTTCAAGATTATTGACATTGTCATGATTTCTATTTTTCCAAAGGTTCCAGATGGCAAAGAGAAAAATATTGATCCATTGTCCTCGTTTGTTTTTATTAAGCAATTGACCATTTTTCAGGGATAATAGCTAGTGGGGGATGTTGGTATCATATTCGAAGGTTAAACCAAGGTCTTTCCAAAAGCATTTAGCTATAGGACATTTATTAAAATGTGAATGGCATCTTCTAACCCTTCTTTACAAATAGGACAAAAGGCATCAATATTAATTCATATATAGTGGAGAAAGGTCCTACAAGGAATTTTGTTATGCAAGCATTGCCAAAGAAAGAATTTGATTTTATTAGGGCAGTAGAGCTCCCATATCCAATTAAAATCAAGTTTGTTTAAAGGGTCAGTCGGGTGATTTCCTTCAAGGAGCTTATAATAAGATTTAGTAGTGAATGAGCCACTACTACTCAAATCCCAAGTAGTATGATCTTTACCTTTGAGGTAGGTAGGAGTAGGGGTGGCCTTAATTTTGTCAGTGAGGTCATTTGGGAGATCAAAGTAGATTTTGGACAAGTCCCATGAATCTCCATTTATGAGATCATGTAGAGAGAGCTTATAATCCAAATGGTGTAGGGGACCCTCAATATTATTCCTAAGACTAGGAGACTTTTGAATCCATTTAGATGTCCAAACGTTAATATTAGAACATTTACTAGGGTGCTACAAGGTCCCTTGCATGTAGATTTTCCACCATTTCATTAAGGCTGCCCAAATAAAAGAAGAGGTGTGGGTAGATTTCTTATGAGCATATTTACAACAAATTAATTGTGCCCATGGATTATTGGAAAAATTGATAAGTCATCAAGTAAGGTTAGTGAGCATTACTAGAGTTTCATTTCAAGCTGAACGAATCTCTAACACTCTTTCTGATTTTTCCTAGATGACTATTTTCCAATTTACTAAATGGATTTTTTCCAAGTATTAGTGGTACCCCATATGAAATACCTTTGAATTTTATCTATTTGACTCAAAGTTTTTGAAGGGAGCATAGTATATTGCATTAAATTAGATGGTATGGAGTTTAACGCGAAATTAACCAAGGTAGTTCTACTAGCTATGTTAAGGTGATTGGTTTTCCAATGCGAAAGTTTATTGTGTATCTTGTCAATTAGAAACTGGAAATCCTTAGGCTTAGGTTTGAGAGATAAGATGGGGAAGCAAAGGTATTTACCAAAGTCAAAACTTATTTTCATGTTGAAGAGGCTGGCAAAGTAGGGAGTAATTTTTTGGGGGCACTTTTTTAGAACACCTGGATTTAGAATAGTTTATAGATAGACCAGATTCTATGATAAAAAGAGTAAGGCAATTTTTTATGCAATTGCCTGTTTTTTATTGTCTTTCCCGATTAAGGTTAAGTCGTCTGCAAAAAATAGGTGGGAGAAGCTAGGACCTCTAGGACTAATTTTTACGAGGTCCCATCATAAGGTATCAACTTGATGTTCTATTAACTTAGACATAAGTTCCATACACAATATAAAAATATAAGGAGATATTGGATCACCTTGACGAACGCCTCTACTAGGGCTAAAGAAATTTGTTTTAGTACCATTAACAAGAATTCCAAGTTGGCTCGTACTTATCTATTGCATTATGAGTTTGGAAATTTTTTGAGGGAAGTCAAAGAAGATGAGGTCTCTTTGGATAAAATCACATTCCAATCTATCAAATTCCTTTTCGAGGTCAATTTGTAATAACATATCAAATTTATAACTATTAGAAGTACGCATATTATTAATGAGTTCTTGGATAACAATAGCATTGTCACTGGCTCTCCTATTCTTAATAAAACTGGTTTGATCATGACTAACAAAGGATAGGGAGAAATGGTTTTAACCTATTGGAAATAATTTTGGTAATTATTTTATAGGTTAGAAAGACCAATAGGGCTAAAATATTTTAGATAATTAGCATTATTAATTTTTGGGATGAGACAAAGGTAGGTGTCATTTATATTTTATACCTAGAGGGAGAGTTTGAGATTCAAAGACATTGTGACAGAACATTATAATGGAATCCCCAACTATGTTCCAATTTCTTTGATAGAAAAATGGGTGGATTTAATCAGGACTAGGTGCCTTGAAGGGTTTAAAAGAGAATACTGCATTAGTGATCTCTTCCAAGGCTAGGGGCCTGTCCATGATATCTAAACTAATAAAGGGGTGGCTAGGGGTTTGGTTGTTAAGCGAGGTTTTCCTACTAACCACCTTAGAGGTAGTAAAAGAATTATTAAGGAAGTTAAAGGTATGATCCAGAATTGATTTAGCATTAATGATCCAGTCTCCTTTATCATCCTTGAAGTACAGTATCGACTTATCACGTTTTCTATTTGAGGCCATGATATGAAAAAATTTAGTATTAGTGTCTCCTTCGTTGCACCAAGATATACTAGATCGAAGTTTCCAAAAGTCTTCTTCCATTTTAAGAATAATATTATATTCTTGTTGGAGGTTTAATTCAAGGTTCAATAAAAACAGACATGTATGGTAATTAGGAGAGTTTTGGATACCATGCAAATGGGCCAAGATATTATTTTTCTTTTTTAAAATGTCTCCAAAAATGTCATTTTTCCAGGGAATGACTTTTTCTTTTAAAACCTCATGAGATTTGTTAAGGTCATTAGTTTTCCACCGAGCCTTGACTATATTAATAAAGTCAGGGTGTTTACACAAAATTGTTTCTAGTCTAAAAGGCTTTTCATTATGGCAAGAGTTTTTGGGGGATAATCATAGTAGTAGTGGGTTATGATCGGAGTGAGTCTTTAGTAGGTGAATAACCACGTCTTTAGCAAAGATGTTAAGCCATTTATCATTTACAAGAATCCTATCAAGTCTCTCCATGATTAACTTATTAGATTTCCTACGGTGATTGGACCAAGTATACTTGCAACCTTTGAAACCTAAATCCAAGAAGTTACACTTATTAATACTATTCCATAAACGAGAGCTACGTCTACGATTAATAGGATTACCACCTAGCTTATCATTCGCACTAAAAGTATCATTAAATTTCCCCCTAAAATCCAAGGACCTTTATAGTGTCATGAATATTTTCTATATTGTTTCAAAGGGAATGTCTATTAGCAACAATTTTACTAGAATATATTGAAGAGAAGAGCAAAGAAATTTTAAACGGACGTACCTCAATATTGGCATGAATTTCTTGATCTCTCCTAACAAAGTTGTTCACATTGACTAGGTCAAGGTTCCAAAAATTACCATTTCTCCAGATTGACCATTTGACGGGACCTCAATCATTCGAGAGAAGGAAAAGTAATTTAGAAGGGAAATGTGATTTTCCATTCTAGTCTCTAAGAGGGCCACCATGCATGGGTTATGAGTGTCCAACGTTTTTCTAAAATTCCTCCTAAAGGCTTCATTGTTTCCCCCCCCCCCCCTTTATATTCCAGATTATGAAATTTGTTGGAAGATACATTATATTAACTTGATCAAGGTTGGGATTGTTACCATTTTCCCTCTTTCTCTCGGATGGGGGGACTGGGTTCCTTCTTATCGATGGAACCAATATCATTGCATGGCTCCCCACTGTTGGGTCCTGGGGAAGCCTGACATCCATCGAGAACTTGTAAGTGCAGGGGGGGGCAACTGAGTATATATCTCTTCTCTCGCATTTCCCTCAATAGATAAACTTTTACCTCGTTGAGACTTAAAATCTAGGACTTGTTCGGACCCCAACAAGTTTATTTCCTCTTCTTCCTCCCATTTGGTGATTTTCTTGTTCTAGTGCATTGAGAGGGGAGTGGTCTTGAGGAACATGTTGTGGTACATGTGGGGGGACATTTAGGGGATCTTGTGATGGAACAATGTTTGCATAGGGTGGGTCTTGCATGTGAGCATTCAGTGGGGTTGTTGCGTTGTTGATTAGGGTGGACCAAGGCATAAATATGGGATTCATGTTGGATATCTCCCATGGAGGAAAGAATGGGAGATCCACTGGCATGTTTTGGATTTGTATTGGGTTGAAGTGAGATGGTAAGCTCCATGATTCCTCATTGACTAGGCTAGGTTTAAGTTCATCGATGGGACCAGCGGGTGTAAAATATTGTTCATCCATATATGATTGAGATAATTGATCATAGCCACGTGCATTCCCTCTGAGACTAGTTGAGCTAGAAAGTGAGAGTTTTGAAGAACAATTATTGTCTTTTGTCCATCCAATATCATGTTGAATGATATTGCATGGCCCATCAGGGCTTGTTCTATCCAAGAGAGGGGTTGATGATCTTGAGGCAGTGGAGGTTGGATAAAAAAACATTTGGTTTCCCGTAAATGAATTCCGAGGGAGTGGAGGATTTGACATATTGAGAGCACGTTGGTGTCATAGGATTTGAATCAAACGATATCTCCTTCTTTGAGAGATTGGAATTCTTTGCATTGTTAGGTTAGGTTTGGGGATTTATATTGAGGCAGTCTAAGGGATTTCCTTGAGATGGTTTAAGGGTAGCCGATGAAGTAAGATGGAGTTCAATAATTGCATCTATTTACATGTCTTTAAGATTACTTGAGGGAGTGGTATTAAAAAGATTTTGGACAGATTTGTTCTGAATACGTGTTTGGCCTTATTAGCCATTTGTGGGGTTAGGAAATTCTTTTTTTACACGTGTTGATCAATTTGAAGATGAGAGTTATCTTCCATGCAAGGAATTTTTTGATTAGTAGAAGTAATTAGTAGGTCTTTATCCTCTTGGTGGCATTGGAATTAGCATTATGCGTGGCAATAGGGCTACTTAGGGACGTATTAGTGTTAGATAGAGTATGATTGCTTTGCATGTGATTTAGTTGGCTTAAGATTTTGCCTGCCAAGTGGACATCCGATTTATGATTAGTTGTCACGTCAATAGCCATGCAATGTAGCTCATTATCCTCTAATTTTGTATTATCCATTTTAGTTAACTTAGGCGGAGTTACCAAGGCTTCAAACTTGTTGCCAGTAGAAATGTAGGTCTTGTTTGTTGGATTTTTGTCCAAGATTTTGGAAGATGAAACAGTATTGGTAATTTTACTCATGGGATCTCTTTGTATCAAGCTTTCATTTAATAAGAAGGATGGAGAGTTATCTGATAGGGAGTTGATTTGGTCGTGTAACTTACCAGATGGATTGTTCATCACCTTTATGTTGTGATTGGCTTTCTTTTTTTTGGAGAATCTCACTGTTTGCCAGATCTTTTCCTTGGGCAGGTGCAAAAATCTTCTTTTTTGTCTTGGAATCCATTTGAAGCCTTGGATTAGTTGGTAGCTTGACCCACAAATGTATGAGTAGCAAGGTCCTTTCAAATTATATACTGGCATTTGGACATGGGGTGCCCTAATCTGTCGCATTTCTTACATAGAAAATTATCTCCCTCATAAAGAATGTCTTGCTTATGATGGCCAATTAAGAAAAAAGGGGTGGCAGGAACCTCCAATGGTATTTCAATGCATAGCCTCACATATCTTCTTCTAAGAGTTGAGGATGTACATGCATCGATTTTTAATAGTCTACCAATTTTGTTACCAATTTTCTTTAGTATTAATCCATCATAAAATTCAGTTGGCAATTGTGGTAGACATATCCAAACAGCTTTTTGGGACACTCTTGCTTCCGAAGCAATAAAATTTGGAACCCATTTTTTAACTGGCAGAAAGTGTTCAAAAATAAACCAAGGTCCATTATGTAGAGCTCTTAGCATACTATCTTCATTATTGAATTTTGTGATGTAGTAGTTGGACCCTAGATCAATCAGTGGAAAATTTTATTTTATCTTCCTTAATTCTTGAATCTTCTTTTTAAGGAGATGGTGTTGAATTCTTCTTCCTTGAAGCTTGATTATAGTTGAAAACCTCCACGAATGATAGATTTTTTGGAGATCTTCTTGAGATAGTTGAACTTGTCGTTCATTTCATGAGTGGATCAAGTGATCATCATGTCTTTCATTTTGAAACTCCAATGATCTTTGGACATTTGTATCAATAATCATATTGATTGAGCCCTCATGTATCCCTTCTACTAATTTTTCTTTGAAGCTGGGAATAAATAGGGTAGTTTCTGTCTTATATTGCTTTGTATCAATATCCAGTTGTTTAGGAGGAATTAGATGAGATTGATTTAGGTGTTGCATGACTTTGTTACCCAATGAAGAGAGAAAATTTTAACTTTTAAGCTTTAGGGTCAATTAATTCTGTGACTTTATTCACACTAAAACATTAAACTGTGTATTAAAGACATGTTTAAACCACAGCAAGGCATAGATTCCCACAACTATTATTATCTTAAATAAGTATTAGCTAATATTAGCTAAAACATTACTCACGACTATGTTTAAGTATATATAAGTATAATTCAATAATAATAAGTAGTATTTTTGTAATTAATAAGGAAGAACTTAATGTGATTAGTTGTGGCCTTTCTAAAGAGGTGTGTTCATTCCAGAAAATAAGTAACAGATCTCTTTGAAGTTTTCTTCTAACCGTTGGCTGCTGACGGATTAAGAGACACATCTTGTATAAAGGTGTTTTTACTCTATTCCAGAAATAGAGAGATTAACCAATGTTCTGAACACATTCATTCTACCAATTCTGCATCTATTACCAACGTTAAATACATATATTGTTTTCCTCTTTTCGTGGTCTTCCATTCCAAACTTAAAATATTCTTATTCTGTTAAAGAGTTCGATCGACAACAACTTTGTAAGATCCCACAAGAATTAATTGCGTCTGTCGGATCGAACCCGGGTCCATTGCTTGAAGGGCAGTTATCCCTACCGTTGGACTATAAAAGCTTGTTGCCTTTCCTATTCGATCATTTTATATTTTTTCAGTGAATTATCTTACTTGATATTTTACTCCATTGGATTGTTTTCAATATTTCTACAATACTTCCTTTCTTCAGCGCATACACGAACTGCTTCTTTATCAAACAAGAACCTTGCACTTTAATTTATAAGACAGGGGGCTTTTGAATACACAATTAAGTATTTTCTTCGTCTTAATTTGTGTACGTAGTTCACTTGGTATGGATTTTAAGATTTTTTTTCTTTAAAATTTGTGTTCTTAAAAGCTTAAAGAGTAAAAGTTTTGTGTGGCTATAACATTTATGAGGCCATAAAAGTTTCTCATTAATAGTAAAATAAAAAGTTTAAAATTAGATTGTTCTCAAATATAACAGTCTGTTTACCTTCACCAAGCCCCACCTATGGAATTATATTAAATATATTATTATTATTGTTGTTGTTATTTTCAAATGTAAAAATACGTTATTTTTCTGGAATAGAGTGTATCACATAATTTGAAACATATGACAAGATGCGAGAGTTGAGGCTAAGATGGTTCGGGCACGTGTAGAGGAGGAGTACGGATGCTCCTCTTAGGAGGTGTGAGACGTTGGCTGTGGCGGGGTTGAGAAGGGGTAGAGGAGGGACGAAGAAGAATTGAGGAGAGATGATTAAGCAGGATATGACGCTAATTCAACTCACTGAAGACATGACCCAGGATAGAAGGTTGTGGAGGTCGAAGATTATGGTAGTTGGCTAATAGGTAGTCGAGAGTTCCCCATTCTTTTTTAGTAGTACTAGTAGTTTTCACGACCCGAATCTCCCTCCATAAGAGGTCCTGATGGCACCTAGTCTTGGGGACTAGGTAAACCTAACATTCATTGAAATAATAACAATGTTTAACCAACACTGAGAATGAAGAATATAAAACTCTATACAATTTACAATCCCCAAAACGGGTAATACAAGTCATAAGCTCTACAGAGTTTGCTAGAAAATCTCTAAATACTGTCACACCTCTTTTTTCCTCCACCCCTGGATTAATGAAGGGGTAACAAGGGAGTTTTTCCACTTTAAGTGACATTATTCGGATTTGGAATTTATTTTATTTATTTCAGAGTCGCCACCCGGATTTTTGACAATGCTCCGGGACACCGTGTTATTTAAAAATCCCAAACCGAGGAAATTTTGACTCTGTTTTAATTTGTCTGGGACCAGAAATCCGAGTAAGGAATTCTGTTAACCCGGGAGAAGGTGTTATGCATTCCCGAGTTCTGTGGTTCTAGCACGGTCGCTTAACTATTAATATTTGGCCTAATTATCTGATTATTTACATGTTTTAAACTTATTGTGCTTTTTAGCCTTTTTTTTCAGTTTTTGGCCGGTTTTATGAATTTATCTTGAAACAAGACACGATGGTGTGCACTTGTTTGTTTTTGGACACATATAATTGCGCCACATGAAATGCACCCGCGATTACAACATGTGATTTTTATTATAGTTTGAAGTTGAAGACGGGGATATGAGTTGCCACTCCCGAATGTAGTTTAAGGTAATTTTTGAAGTCACGATCGATTCTTATATCAGATTTCAAACCAAAAGTAACGTCTTACCTAATAATATCATCTAAAAATTGTGTACATTAGTCTAAAGACAGTGTTTTATGGGCTATGGCCTCATTTAGCCCCGTTTGTAACACCTTGGGCCGTCCTAGTTGTGACTATTTTTGCAGGAGAAATATTAGTTAAGAAATTCGGTTCTCCGTCAAATCTTAAAGGCTTCTACATTCTAATATGCTAAATGGTATCGAATATGTTCATTGAGAAACACATCATATATACACAAACATATAAAACACATTATCTACTGATTTTCCACTTTGAATTTGGTAAGCTAGAATCACTTTATTTCCTGGGCCTTTGCAATTTTCTGAAATAATATAAACTCAGGTACATTTATTAATAATAACCTAGCCCCATGTTTCTAAGACTAGAACGTATTCGAAGTGTTCTCATGTTGATTTTCAGAAGACATTTTTTTAAGATATGAAATGAATTGGAGATAATCTTACTGACTTCTACTTGTATTGAAAATGACTGATTTTTGAAACGAATGCTTTCTAAAAAAAAATTCAGTAATATTAATTCAAAGTTTTATGCAGGCTGATTTAAGAAAATACAGGTTCTTCTTTTGATTAAACACCTATCAGCACTGTATTGCTTCTTATATTAGGACTAGATTAGAAATTCCAAGGGATTGCCTTAGAGGTCAGCATGAAGAGTATATATTAAAAAGGTGAAAATGAATACACAGTCCCATCTTAAATTACAAAGTCCCAGAATGCAGAAATGAATAATTACAGTTTTTCTTTTTACAGAAATAAAAAAAAATATATAACCTCTGTAAGAATACAGTTTTGAATATTAAAGAATGAGCTAAAAAAAATCCTAATGGGTTGCTTCTTATCCGGATACTTTACACTTGCAACTCTTCTTTTGTAGTTTCTAATCATCTCAATATAGATGTATAATGCATCTATTAGAGCAAATCTGACCATGACGGGTGTCAGACTTAACTCTATTGATGTGAGATTTTATGATACCAAAGCGGAAACTTTGTGCATTTGCTGAAAAGAATCTAACCATGAAAGGGGTCAGATTCATTCTAATGATGCCACCCTTTTTGACCCTTACAGTCATATCCATATTTCAGCAAGTATTTATTCGAATACTTTGACTGCTCTTGGCATTTTAGAGAATGAATCAGGCCATTTATGGGCTCGGACTCTTTGCTCTAAAGGCCTTCTTGACTACCTACTTTATACCCTTTGAAGGGTAAATTTCAGCCATTTGTACTATTTTTGTGTATTATCATGGGGTGAATTTGACCATTAACAGGTCAAATTCCTCTACCCTAGTGCTAATACTAACCTATCTAGAGATTTGCTTGTTGAATCTCTTTATTGACCAAAGAGACTCAATGGAAAGAATATTTTTTGCACACTTATAGGGAGAACCTAACAATAAAGAAGGTCAAATTCTTCATCTTAGTGCAGCCTTATTTTTAAGTATGGAACTATGAATATTTACCATATTTATATACATTTGGCGTGAAATACACAGAATATTTCAACAAAGAAAATACCAACAAAAAAAATAGTATCTATCACATTCGCAAGTTCATTAATATGCTAATAAACACCTATACAGTCACATTTACATAAAGCAGAAGAGATAACCTCATTCATCAATGACAAACTAGTTTAAAGCAGGCAGAAGAAGAAGATTCCAGTTCAAGAAATTTCATTAAGAAAAGATGGGTTAATACATACCTTTGTAAGAGTAAAAGCAACAGAAATTTGACCAAATAAAGGTCAAATGTTAAAAAGTAGGGACCAACACAGCAACTAACAGGACACAAAACTAGCAATAGAGAAACCCAGACAGTGAGAGCTTGGAAATCCAGAAATTGAAGCAAGACCAGCAAGAAAACAGATTTCAACCAGATAACTCTCAAAAAACCAGAAAAAACCAGTCAGCTACCACCCAAATTCAAGAATACCAAGACTGAAGAAGACAAGATTTTTTCTTCAGATATTTCTATACCTAATCCAGTGTTCTTTTTGTATAGGATTTCTACTGTGTGTGTATATGGAATTTCTGTATCCAGATTTTCAACAGGGGATTTTTTTTTTGTAAAATCAAGCAAAGTGAAAAAAAAGTCCAGAATATGTAGAAAGAAAGTCTATTTATAGGGAACTCAAGGGTGGGATATGCTTTTTGCATATTCCTCATCCAAAAAGCTGAAATATTACATAGGGTAGCTGTTATTCTTATAATTGGGACAGCTGCCCCTCTTCTAGAACTTTCCTACCTTAGAAAAGATATTTTTATCCTTAAGAATCTTATTTCCTAATATATATTTTCCCATGTACCCCTTTGAAGCCCCTATATTTACCATTAGGTAACCAGGGTGACTTACTTTGGTTATCATTTAACTATAGTTAACTGACACTAGTTATGCCCTTTAGATGACAACTAGTTGTTCTTAACTGAGGTTGAATTAATTAATTAAAGGTTAGTTGATTAAATGCCTAGAGTTAGCTTTTATACTAACTATCTATGTTTAAGTTATTTAATAATCAGTTTAATTAAACTCAATGGAGGTTAGTCAACTCAGTTCTCTTAACTTAGGTTAAATGAATCTGTTTTAGTCCATTAACCTCAAACTAATTGTTTTAAACAGATTTTATTTTTAGTTAAATACTTAAGACGCTACCTAAGTTAATTTCTAGATTGAAGAAGTTGGAATCATTTAAATGTGAGACTAAGTGAATCAATTGATATGAAGCTTAGTTAACTCAAATGCACAATTTAAACTAACTAGTTGTCTTAGATCAATTAATAGAAATAATTAATTTGTTAGACCTGATTAATTAGGGTGCTTAATCCCTACTGATTTTGGACCTGTTTTGAGAATGAGGTTAACTAGGTATTGGTTAATTCTAACTTAGTAAATTATACTTAACCCTCAATAAAATTAGCAGTCTAGTCTCTTTTTAGGAAGTTAGGTTAGATAATTAGCTTAATTAGTTAATTAGGTTCTTAGAGTTGGTTTATAATTATATGGTTAAATATCCTAGTCTTGATAGCGTGTCTAATCAATGACCAAAGCTCGGGACTAACAGGGATAATTAACTTGTTAGGATCAAATTTTAAAATGAAACAGGAGGTTAGGAGACTAATTATCAAAGAGTCCTAGTCATCTAATATTAATATTAAACTGAACTAATTAATCTAGAAAATTAAGGCCCTAAACAAACACATAAGAAATCAGTTAATCAACCAGGATATTCAAGAGGATCTAATCAAGAACAAATACATGAAGCATATTTTATACTTATGAATATCGAGACCTGAGCTACATTATTCAAATATCTAAAACAGGGTTCGATTAATCTAAACATGTATGATCGAACTAACAATATACAAGGTCATTTAACCAAACGTGAACCAACGATAGGAAACAGATACGCACTAATATAGTAATAAAAATCCTAAGTTAGCTACTAAGCAATGAAATCCATTCAGGTTTTGAATTAATTACATAACTAAACGGAATAAAACTAAAAAGGATGAAAGAAACAGTTAGGCAAAAGGGACAATGAAAACAGTGGTTAAGCCATTAATTTGTTCATGCTTTTCCGTTATAATACAAAGAAACAGATAGAAGAGGGGGGATACCCGTGGAAGTAGTTTTGACGGATTTCGGCGGGGTTTGAAAACGAATCAAACCCTCATGAATCAATTGCTCTTGTCAAGATCAATTGACTCATGAAGGTCCGATTCATTGGTTGTCTTTTAATCGGCCGGCATAGGAGAGGTAGGGTTTCTGTTTTTCTTAGATCTAAAATCGAGGAGATTTGGGTGTTTATTTGGGGAAACCAGTAGTGGGAGGTGATTGAGGGGAGGACGAGGATCATCTGGTGTGAATTTGGGGTTCATCGGAGGGGGTCTGGTGGCCAGACGACGGTGGGGTTTCAGGGGCGGCTAGGGTTTAGGTTAGAGGTTGAGAGAGATGAAGGAGATGGGGGCGGCTAGGGTTTAGGTTGGGGTTGGGTTTCGGATCGAATGAGGGTATGGGGTGGGGTTTGGACAGTTAAATACTTGTTAGGTAGTTAGTTCCGGACCGTTGGATCATTTTGATCCAACGGCTGAGGTGAATGGAAGGCTAAACAGCGTAGTTTGGGTACTGGGTTTGGGCAGGCCGGGTGTAAGGGGTTTGGACTGGGCTGTCCGAGTGTATAGAAATAGGGGTTGGGCCTGGGTCTTTCTTGGCCCAGGTCCGATTTTGTTTTTTTCTTAACTAATTAGCTTAATTATTCTAATTAAATTAAACTCTACTTTAATCCAAAAATGTAGCAATTAATTTTAAACCTTATTTTTCATCTATTTACATATTTATTAAGAATAAAATATCCAATTATATATTCTTAATTAAATCTATGATTTATCGAATAAAAAATGATTAATTTTCATAGTAATTAGTTATTAAAGACTATATTACGTTAGGTACTCGTCGTTCGTCTATTATTTAATTGATAATAACTTCATAATTCCTTGATAATGCGAAATTTTAATAATTTTGAAAAAATGAATCATGGATATACAAACAATGCAAGTGATTCACAATTAATTACCGAAAAATCAACAAAAATTCATAAAATCCATTGATTTATTGGGATTTTTATAGGACGATACGGCGAGTAAAAATCACATGCTCACAAATACAACTTTTTGGAAGTAAGGTAAACAGTGTGAATACAAAATAAGAAGATGACTCTGAAGCCTGCGAACAAAGCGACAAGTTTACCTTGAGTCTCCACAACAACAATCCGCACAGCTAGCTAATGATCAACTTGCTTTGAAATACCTGGATCTGCACAAAAATGTGCAGAATAGTAGTATAAGTACACCACAGTGGTACCCAGCAAGTATCAAGACTAACTTCAGTGGAGTAGTGACGAGGAACAATCAAGACACCAACTAGACTAAATACCCTGAATAAGTATGAGTGTAGGAACAACAGAGTACGATATTTATATAAATACTACGCATAATGAAAATGAAACAAAAATTTGCAGTGAGAAAGGAAAGCAACAACTAACAGCGGAACACCACAATAATGACACAGTAAAGTGAACGAAACACAGTCTAAATCTGATGGTCACAGATAAAGGAGAGGCAAGTAACAACTCAATAAGAAAGACCGCTTCCACACCAAGTTTTAGTCAATAACCTCCACGAGACACCGAACTTTAGAATATTCACAACTCACGGGTTCCAATTCCTGAACCCTAACACTTGGCATCATGTGATCTCACGACTCACGTGCCAAATAGAGAAATTATCACATAGAAGGCAAGTAAACAAGGGTGTTCATCTATACTCAACAATATCAAGAATCCTCTTAACTGATAAGAGTGTTTAACTACGTGTATGCTTGTGCAAGTGTTGTAACATAGATCATGCCAGCTAGTAAGTATAGAAAAATAAATGGACAACATGTAGAATGTTTTCTCACAATATAGAACTCACACAAGGAAATGCACCACTACGCAAATATCAACAACAAGAATTCCCCCAGGCCATCACAAGTCATCACAAATCAATCCCTGACACAGTCCACCTTATCTCGCTACGTGTGCAATAGTAAAGTAAGTTCACGCCTTGTCTCGCCACACGTGCATAATAATGTTCCCATCTTGTCTCGCCACATGCGCATCCTACATACATATATAGCCGGCCTTGTCATGCCCCATGTGAAAATATCAATAGTTACAATAGAACGACAGAAACCCCATGCAACCCCATAACAACAATCGCATGGCAGAAACCTCGTGCATCACAATAACGACTGTACGGCAGAAACCTTGTGGATCACAACAACAACCGCAGGGCAGAAACCTCGTGCATCACAACAACAAGTGCAACAACAATAATGAAAACAAAATACCAGAGTACGACAATTAAATCAACTCAGAAATTTTAGAACTCAAAGAAATGGAAGAGTAAATTCAAAAGGAATAGCCACAATAGAAAATGCTGGTCATAATAAGAACAACTCAAGAAGGAAGAAAAATATGTAACAACAGTCCCACAATGTACAGTTCGATAGAAAGGGAGCTAACACAAGTCAAACAATTACAAATAACAACTAAGGTATAGGATATCTAAACTTCTTTTAAGGTTGGAAAATTACGAAATAGATATAACAAATTCAATTAAGGATAAGAAACAGACGGATAAATCATAACCTCAATTCAGGCCAAACAATTACAAAAGAGATAATAATTATTTCAAATAAAGATAAGTATTATGGAAATAATAGAAGAGGTAAAAATCTTCAGTTAAGTCATATAAGAGTCAAGTAAGCAATAAGAGTGAATCATCAATAAATTTATTCCAATTAAAGCAGGTAGGGGTGAAAGTAGTAATTTAGAAACTTAAGCATAACAAAAATAACTTCATACTCAGTGAATACAAGGACCTAAGAACCCTAAAAGACCAACTCTCCACAAATAAGCCCGAGCACGTACTCATCACCTCGCGTANCCCCCCCCCACACATGAGTTAGGAAAGATACTTACCTCAAAGACGACATGCTGATACTCAAAAATAAACTTTTAGGATGAAATGACCTCCGGACGGCTCAAATCTAGCCAAAATAACTTCAAAGCATAAATGACTCAATAAGAAACTATTTCGGATCATAATCAAAATATAAAAATCGACCCTAAGTCGAACCTCAGGCCCGCACCTCGGAACCCGACAAATTTCACAAAACCCGAACACCCATTCCGATACGAGTTAAACCATACTAAAATTATCAAATTTTGTTATCATTTCGTCCCTCAAATCATGATTTCACATTCTGAAAATTTTCTTCAAATATCCTCATTTTCCACACTCAAAATAATAATTAAATGATAAAATCATGGAATATAATAAATTTTAGGTGAAGAGAACTTACCCAATTGATTTGTTTGAAAATCCCACGAAGATCGCTCAAAACTGAGCTCTACAATTTAAGATATGATATAAAATGGCCAAAACCTCGATGTGAAAGATATATTTTGTTGCCCGGCCATTAAGGCATCGCGAACGAGAAAGAAGGATCGCGTTCGCAAAGAAAAAAAATAGTGCTACCTAGTTTGTACTTCGCGAACACGACAATACGCTCGTGAACACGAAGAAGAAAAGTCTGATGGCCCAATGACTGCTGTTCGTGAATGCGTGAAGTTGTATGCGAACTTCACGAACGGGAGAAGGGACGGGTTGTCTTCCCGCGAACGTGAAAACAAATTTTCCTTCCTCCAAAATTACTCTTCGCGAACGCGAAGGAATTGACGTGAATGCGAAGGAGAAAATCAGATAACAGAATCAGCTGTTCAAAATAAAAGAAAATGACACGCAGCCCATACGAAACACACCCGAGGCCCCTGGGACCCCGTCTAAACACACCAACAAGTTCCATAACCTAACACGAACTCACTAAAGGTCTCAAATCACATCAAACAACATCAAAACTACTAATCTCACCATGAATCGAACTTATGAACTTTCAAACCTTCCAACTTCTAAAACTCGCCCCGAAACCTATTAAATCAACCCGGAATGACGTCAAATTTTGCAGGCAAGTCCCAAATAACATAAGGAGTTGTTCCAACTCTCAGAATCACATTGAAACCCCGATATCATCAAAGTCAACTCTTGGTCAAACCTCTCAACCTTCAAAACTTCAATTTTTCTAACTTTCTCCGAAATGCTCCAAATTTCCTTACGGACCTTCAAATCGAAATCCTGACGCATGCCTAAGTCCAAAATCACCATACGAAGCTGTTGGAATCATGCAAAACCCATTCCGAAGTCGTTTATACAAAAGTCAAATTTGGTCAACTCTTACTCCTTAAGCTTCCAAAACTTGAATCCTTCTTTTGATTTGACCCTGAATCATTCGGTAACCGAATTCAACCATGCACGCAAGACAATACACATAAAACAAATTTTTTCAGGATCTTATGCTGCCAAACGAGACTTAAATTCTCAAAACGATTGGCTGGGTCGTTACATCCTCCCCATCTTAAACAAATTTCCGTCCTCGAACATGCCAAGAATCACATCAATGTCATCAAATTACTGAATTCACACTTCCAACATACACCCGCGGGTGACTCCACGTCACCCCAATCCACATAAGCCTAATGACACCATCTCAACTGTAATCTATCCCTTCTACCAACACCAATAAGCGTTAGAATCAAAATTCTCACTTTCCCTTTCATCTCCAAAAGGCCTGATTCCCACATTCACTCCCGGCGCAACCACTTATTACTACACCCATAAATACGACCACCCAACATGATACACCACACATAGGCCCATAATAACATTGCTGATCACAATAGCTACCCGTATTCAAAACTAGCACTGGCAATTAGCCTCATATCCGTTAGAAACATGTTTCAAACCTCCACAATGCTGACAATGATGCAAGAAACAAGAAGACCTCATAACTATACACTCAGATCAATAAGTCACAACTAACTCCACCGGGCACACACCCCGTAAACTAAAACTCAAATAAGCACAAGATTGGAATGACTAAATATGTAAAGAGAAACACATATGAGAAATATCAAACAAGCACGGCAGGCACAACTCTTTATCAGTATCATACTACGAATAAATTAAAGGAAAAATCAAGGTATATGAACAAATCACAAGGATCGCATCCTGTATAACTTCCACTACAGCATGCAACCTGGCTCAAACATATCAAATCGCATGAAATCGCGAGGGCCTCACCCTTAACTCTGAATCACAAGTCCAATATTTATCATACCAATTGAAATCTTCCACTAACTCTATTCTGCCAATAAAATAACACTTAATAAACTATCACCCCGGTAGAGCATCTAAATCACAAATCGTAACAAAATTACTCAAGATTCACATCAAAACCTAATATAATGGACAACATCAATTCACTTCTAGTCACGGAACTCTCAATAATGAATAAAAACAATGATAGACTGTAACGACCCGTCCAGTCATTTTAAGAATTTGTGCCCTGATCCCCTATTTACCGCTTCTCCCATGTCTATTTATGTTATTGGAACTTGTCGGTGTTTTAAGTGATGAAATCCGAGGTGATTTTGGACACATAATCCGTAAATGTAGATTTTAGCTTTAGAAATCTGGACGTAGCTAGAGCTCTATGAAGACGGATCTGGAATGGAATTACGTCGACTCTGTTAGCTCTGTTGGGTGATTTTGCAGTTAGGAGCGTACTCGGAATGTGTTTTGGAAGTCGGTTGTGGATTTAGGCTTGAATTGGCGAAAGTTAGAAATTCGGCGATTTCAGCCGATAGGTGAGATTTTGATATTGAAATCAGAATGGATTTCTGAAAGCACCAGCAGGTCCATAATGTCGTTTATAACCTGTGTACAAAATTTGAGGTCATTCGGATGAGCTTAGACATGTTTCGTCGTCGGATGTGAATCTATGGCTTGAATCTATGCATAATTGATGATTTTGATGTTACGAGATGTGTTTTTAAGGCTCGACGAAGTTTGAATAAGGCATTAGGGATGGTAGGTTTGGTTGAGGTCCCGGGGGCCTCGGGTGTGTTTCGAGTGCCCAAACGGGCATATTTTGGCCTAAGTCCTTTGCTGGTTTTCTGGTTTTACAGCAGCAGATAAGTGTTTTCTACGATCGCATGAATCAGTCCATGATCGCGTAGTGTTAGATGGAGGTGGTCAGAGATTGTGCTTCGCGATCGCAGATGTCCAGCCGCGATCACATTGTTCTGGTCAAATGGTCTCCGCGATCGCGAGCCCATGATCGCGATCGCGTAAGGTATATTGAGGCTGGGGGAGGTGCTGTGTTTTACTCTATGCGGTCGCGTGGTGTTGGTTGATTTCCCAATGCACACGCAAGTGTACGTGGTCGACAAGTAATATAGGAAT
>ML361069.1:0-50330 GCA_005239505.1 Nicotiana paniculata | reverse complement strand
TAGTCTCCGAATCAGGTTTTGACTCGAGCTCATTGGCCCTCAAGTTTTTAAATCGGCCCTGAGACGCTTTGGGTCGGTATGACCTGTAGCTGGCAACTTGGGCTCTTACGTTATTTTGGCCCTGAGGCATTTTAATTAACCATAGCGGGCTTAGTCTTTGAATCGGGCTTTGACTCGAGCTGAACGGCCATCAGGTATTTAAATCAGCCCTGAGCCGCTTTGGGTCGGTATGACATGTAGCTGGCGACTTGGGCTCTTACGCGTAAGGTCGATATGAATTTTAATGTAGCGGGAGACTCGGGCTCTTACGCTTTCTTTGCCTAGAGGCGCTTTTGTTAACCGTATCTGGCTTAGTCTCCGATTCCGGTTTCGACTCGAGCTCAACGGTCCTCGGTTTTTTAAATCGGCCCTAAGGGGCTTTGGGTCGGTTTGGCCTGTAGGTGGCAACTTGGGTTCTTACGCGTGAGGTCGATATGACTTTGAATGTAGCGGGAGACTTGGGCTGTTACGCTTTCTTTACCAGAGGCGCTTTCGTTAACCGTATCGGGCTTAGTCTCCGAATAGGGTTTTGACTCGAGCTCAACGATGCTCAGGTTTTT
This sequence comes from Nicotiana paniculata, assembly GCA_005239505.1. NCBI lineage: Eukaryota > Viridiplantae > Streptophyta > Magnoliopsida > Solanales > Solanaceae > Nicotiana > Nicotiana paniculata. The sequence goes on along the minus strand of ML361069.1, from coordinate 49,731 downwards.
AAATCGTCCCTAAGGCGCTTTGGGTCAGTATGACCTATAGCTGGCGACTTGGGTTCTTACGCGTAAGGTCGATATGACTTTTTATGTAGCGGGAGACTCTGGCTCTCACGCTTTCTTTGCCCTGAGGCACTTTAGTTAACTGTATCGGTCTTAGTCTCCGAATAAGATTTCGACTCGAGCTCATTGGCCCTCAGGTTTTTAAATCAGTCCTGAGGTGCTTTGGGTCGGTATGAGTTGTAGCTAGCGATTTGGGCTCTTCTGCTTTCTTGGTCCTGAGGCGCTTTAGTTGACTGTATCGGGCTTAGTCTTCGTATCAGGTTTTGACTCGAGCTCATTGGCCTCAAGTTTTTAAATCGGCCCTGAAGCGCTTTGTGTCGGTATGAGCTATAGCTGGCGACTTGGGCTCTTACGAGTAAGGTCGATACGACTTATAATGTAGCAGGTGACTCGTGGTCTTACGCGTTTTTGGCCCTGAGGCGCTTTAGTTCACCGTATCGCGCTTACTCTCCGAATTAGGTTTCGACTCGAGCTCATTGGTCCTCAAGTTTTTAAATCGGCCTAGAGGCGTTATATGTCAGTATGAGCTGTAGCTGGCGACTTGGGCTCTTACGCGTAAGGTCAATATGACTTATAACGTAGAAGGTGACTCGTGGTCTTATGATTTTTAGGCCATGAGGCGCTTTAGTTAACCGTATCGGGCTTATTCTCCGTATCGTATTTTGACTCGAGCTCAACGGCCATCAGGTTTTCAAATCGGCCTTGAGGTGCTTTGGGTCGGTATGACCTGTAGTTGGCGACTTGGGTTCTTACGCGCGAGGTCGATATGACTTTTAATGTAGCAGGCGACTTGGCATCTTATGATTTTTTTGCCCTGAGGCGCTTTAGTTAACCGTATCGGGCTTAGTCGCCAAATCGGGTTTTGACTCGAGCTCAACATTCCTTAGGTTTTTAAATCCTCCCTAAGGCACTTTTGGTCGGTATGACCCACAGCTGGCGAATTGGGTTCTTACGCGGAAGGTCGATATGACTTTTAATGTAGCAGGCGACTTGGGATCTTATGCTTTTTTTGCCCTGAGGCGCTTTAGTTAACCGTATCGGGCTTAGTCGCCAAATCGGGTTTTGACTCGAGCTCAACAGTCCTCAGGTTTTTAAATCCGCCCTAAGGCACTTTTGGTCGGTATGACTCGTAGATGGCGAATTGGGTTCTTACGCGCAAGGTCGATATGACTTTTAATGTAGCAGGCGACTTGGGATCTTATGCTTTTTTTGCCCTGAGGCGCTTTGGGTCGGTATGAGCTATAGCTGGCGACTTGGGCTCTTACGAGTAAGGTCGATACGACTTATAATGTAGCAGGTGACTCGTGGTCTTACGCTTTTTTGGCTCTGAGGCGCTTTAGTTCACCGTATCGCGCTTAGTCTCTGAATTAGGTTTCGACTCGAGCTCATTGGCCCTCAAGTTTTTAAATCGGCCCAGAGGCGTTATATGTCAGTATGAGCTGTAGTTGGCGACTTGGGCTCTTACGCGTAAGGTCAATACGACTTATAACGTACAAGGTGACTCGTGGTCTTATGATTTTTAGGCCCTGAGGCGCTTTAGTTAACCGTATCGGGCTTATTCTCCGTATCGTATTTTGACTCGAGCTCAACGGCCATCAGGTTTTCAAATTGGCCTTGAGGTGCTTTGGGTCGGTATGACCTGTAGTTGGCGACTTGGGTTCTTACGCGCGAGGTCGTTATGACTTTTAATGTAGCAGGGGACTTGGCATCTTATGCTTTTTTTGCCCTGAGGCGCTTTAGTTAACCGTATCGGGCTTAGTCGCCAAATCGGGTTTTGACTCGAGCTCAACATTCCTCAGGTTTTTAAATCCTCCCTAAGGCACTTTTGGTCGGTATGACCCGCAGCTGGCGAATTGGGTTCTTACGCGCAAGGTCGATATGACTTTTAATGTAGCGGGAGACTCGGTCTCTTACGCTTTCTTTGCCCAGAGGCGCTTTAGTTAACCGTATGGGGCTTAGTCTCCGAATCAGGTTTTGACTCGAGCTCATTGGCCCTCAAGTTTTTAAATCGGCCCTGAGGCGCTTTGGGTCGGTATGAGCTGTAGCTGGCGACTTGGGCTCTTACGCGTAAGATCGATACTACTTTTAATGTAGCGGGCGAGTCGGGCTCTTATGCTTTCTTCGCCCTGAGGCACTTTACTTAACTGTATCGGGCTTAGTCCTCGAAACAGGTTTTGACTCGAGCTCATTGGCCCTCAAGATTTTAAATCGGCCTTGAGGCGCTTTGTGTCCGTATGAGCTGTAGCTGGCGACTTGGGCTCTTACGCGTAAGGTCGATATGACTTATAACATAGCAGGTGAATAGTGGTCTTACGCTTTTTTGGCCTTGAGGCGCATTAGTTAACCGTATCAGGCTTAACCTCCGAATCGTGTTTCGACTCGATCTCAACCGCCATCCAGTTTTTAAATCGACCCTGAGGAGCTTTGGGTTGGTATGCCTATAGCTGCCAACTTGGGCTATTACGCGTAAGTTCGATACAACTTTTAATGTAGCGGGCGACTTGGGATCTTACGCTCTTTTGGCCCCGAGGCGCTTTAGTTAACCGTATCGGGCTTAGTCTTCAAATCAGGTTTCGACTCGAGCTCAATAGCCCTCAAGTTTTTAAATCGGCCCTGAGGTGTTTTGTCTCGGTATGAGCTGTAGCTGGCGACTTTGGCTCTTACGCGTAAGGTCGATATGACTTATAATGTAACAGGTGACTCGTGGTCGTACGCTTCTTTGACCTTAAGGCGCTTTAGTTAACCATATCGGGCTTATTCTCCGAATCGTATTTCGACTCGAGCTCAACAACTATCAGGTTTTTAAATCGGCCTTGAGGCGCTTTGGGTCGGTATGACCTGTTGCTGGCGACATGTGTTCTTACGCGCGAGGTCGATATGATTTTTAATGTAGCAGGCGACTTGAGCTCTTACGCATTTTTGGCCTTGAGGCGATTTAGTTAACCGTAGCGGCCTTAGTCTCCGAATCGGGTTTTGACTCTAGCTCAACAGTCCTCAGGTTTTTAAATCGGCCCTAAGACGCTTTGGGTCGGTATGACCCGTAGCTGGCGACTTGGGTTCTTACGCGCAAGATAGATATGACTTTTAATATAGCGGGAGACTCGGGCTCTTACGCTTTCTTTGCCCAGAGGTGCTTTAGTTAACCGTATCGGGCTTAGTCTCCGAATCAGGTTTCGACTCAAGCTCATTGGCCCTCAGGTTTTTGAATAGGCCCTGAGGCGCTTTGGATTGGTATGACCTGTAGCTGGCGACTTGGCCACTTACGCGTAAGATCAATACGGATTTTAATGTAGCGGGCGACTTGGGCTCTTATGCTTTCTTCGCCCTGAGGCACATTAGTTAAATATATCGGGATTAATCTTCGAATAAGGTTTTGACTCGAGCTCATAGGCCCTCAGGGTTTTAAATCGGCCCTGAGGCGCTTTGTGTCCGTGTGAGCTGTAGCTGGCGACTTGGGCTCTTACGAGTAAGGTCAATATGACTTATAACGTAGCGGGTGACTCGTGGTCTTACGCTTTTTGGCCCTGAGGCGCTTTAGTTAACCGTATCGAGCTTAGTCTCCGAATCGTGTTTCGACTCGAGCTCAACGGTCATCAGGTTTTTAAATCGGCCCTGAGGCGCTTTGTGTCGGTATGACCTGTAGCTGGCAACTTGGGCTCTTACGCGTATGGTCGATACAACTTTTAATGTAGCGGGCGACTCGAGCTCTTACGCTGTTTTGGCGCTGAGGCATTTTAATTAACCATAGCGGGCTTAGTCTCTGAATCGGGCTTTGACTCGAGCTGAACGACCATCAGGTATTTAAATCGGCCCTGAGCCGCTTTGGGTCGGTATGACCTGTAGCTGGCGACTTGGGCTCTTACGCGTAAGGTCGATATGACTTTTAATGTAGCGGGAGACTCAGGCTCTTACGCTTTCTTTGCCCAGAGGCGCTTTAGTTAACCATATCTGGCTTAGTCTCCGAGTCCGGTTTCGACTCGAGCTAAACGATCCTCAGATTTTTAAATCAGTCCTGAGGCGCTTTGGGTCGGTATGGCCTGTAGGTGGCGACTTGAGTTCTTACGCGTAAGGTCGATATGACTTTGAATGTAGCGGGAGACTTGGGCTGTTACACTTTCTTTGCCAGAGGCACTTTCGTCAACCGTATCGGGCTTAGTCTCCGAAGCAGGTTTTGACTCGAGCTCAACGATGCTCAGGTTTCTAAATCGGCCCTAAGGCGCTTTGGGGCAGTATGACCTATAGTTGGCAACTTGAGTTCTTACGCGTAAGGTCGATATGACTTATTATGTGGCGGGAGACTCTGGCTCTCACGCTTTCTTTGCCCTGAGGCACTTTAGTTAACCGTATCGGTCTTAGTCTTCGAATCAGGTTTCGACTCGAGCTCATTGGCCCTCAGGTTTTTAAATCAGTCCTGAGGCGCTTTGGGTCGGTATGAGCTGTAGCTGGCGACTTGGGCTCTTATGCTTTCTTGGCCCTGAGGCACTTTTGTTGACTGTATCACGCTTAGTCTTCGAATCAGGTTTTGACTCGAGCTCATTGGCCTCAAGTTTTTAAATCGGCCCTGAAGCGTTTTGTGTCGGTATGATCTATAGCTGGCGACTTGGGCTCTTACGAGTAAGGTCGATACGACTTATAATGTAGCAGGTGACTCGTGGTCTTACACTTTTTTGGCCCTGAGGCGCTTTAGTCCACCGTATCGCGCTTAGTCTCTGAATTAGGTTTTGACTCGAGCTCATTGGCCCTCAAGTTTTTAAATCGGCCCAGAGGCGTTATATTTCAGTATGAGCTGTAGCTAGCGACTTGGGCTCTTACGCGTAAGGTCAATACGACTTATAACGTAGAAGGTGACTCGTGGTCTTATGAATTTTAGGCCTTGAGGCGCTTTAGTTAACCGTATCAGGCTTATTCTCCGTATTGTATTTTGATTCGAGCTCAACGGCCATCAGGTTTTCAAATCGGCCTTGAGGCGCTTTGGGTTGGTATGACAAGTAGTTGGCGACTTGGGTTCTTACGCGCGAGGTCGATATGACCTTTAATGTAGCAGGCGACTTGGGATCTTACGCTTTTTTTGCCCTGAGGCGCTTTAGTTAACCGTATCGGGCTTAGTCTCCGAATCGGGTTTTGACTCGAGCTCAACACTCCTCAGGTTTTTAAATCCGCCCTAAGGCACTTTTGGTCGGTATGACCCGTAGCTGGCGAATTGGGTTCTTACGCGCAAGGTTGATATGACTTTTAATGTAGCGGGAAACTCGGTCTCTTACGCTTTGTTTGCCCAGAGGCGCTTTAGTTAACCGTATGGGGCTTAGTCTCCGAATCAGGTTTTGACTCGAGCTCATTGGCCCTCCAGTTTTTAAATCGGCCTTGGGGCACTTTGGGTCGGTATGAGCTGTAGCTGGCGACTTGGGCTCTTACGCGTAAGATCGATACGACTTTTAATGTAGCGGGCGACTCGGGCTCTTATGCTTTCTTCGCCCTGAGGCACTTTAGTTAACTTTATCGGGCTTAGTCCTCGAATCAGGTTTTGACTCGAGCTCATTGGCCCTCAGGATTTTAAATCGGCCCTGAGGCGCTTTGTGTCCGTATGAGCTGTAGCTGGCTACTTGGGCTCTTACGCGTAAGGTCGATATCACTTATAACGTAGCGGGTGAATCGTGGTCTTACGCTTTTTTGGCCCTGAGGCACTTTAGTTAACTATATCGAGCTTACTCTTCGAATCAGGTTTTGACACGAGCTTATTGGCCCTCAGGTTTTTAAATCGGCCCTGAGGCGCCTTCTGTCGGTATGACCTGTAGATGGCGACTTGGCCTCTTACGCATAAGATCGATATAGCTTTTAATGTAGCGGGCGACTTGGGCTCTTATTCTTTCTTCGCCCTGAGGCACTTTAGTTAACTGTATCGGGCTTAGTCTTCGAATCAGGTTTTGACTCGAGCTCATTGGCCCTCAGGTTTTTAAATCGGACCTGAGGCGCTTTGTGTCCTTATGAGCTGTAGCTGGCGACTTGGGCTCTTACGCGTAAGGTCGATATGACTTATAACGTAGCGGGTGACTCGTGGTCTTACGCTTTTTTGGCCCTGAGGCTCTTTAGTTAACCATAGCGGGCTTAGTCTCCGAATCGTGTTTCGACTCGAGCTCAACGGTCATCAGGTTTTTAAATCGGCCCTAAGGCACTTTGTGTCGGTATGACCTGTAGCTGGCAACTTGGGCTCTTACGCGTAAGGTCGATACGACTTTTAATGTAGCGGGCGACTGGGGCTCTTACGCTGTTTTGGCCCTGAGGCATTTTAATTAACTATATTGGGCTTAGTCTCCGAATTGGGCTTTGACTCGAGCTCAACGGCCATCAGGTATTTAAATCTGCCCTGAGACGCTTTTGGTCGGTATGACTTGTAGCTGGAGACTTGGGCTCTTAGGCGTAAGGTCAATATGACTTTTAATGTAGCGGGAGACTCGGGCTCTTACGCTTTCTTTGCCCAGAGGCGCTTTAGTTAACCTTATCAGGCTCAGTCTCCGAATCAGGTTTTGACTCGAGCGCATTGGCCCTCAGATTTTTAAATCAGTCCTGATGTGCTTTGGGTCGGTATGAGCTGTAGCTGGCGACTTGGGCTCTTATGCTTTCTTGGCCCTGATGAGCTTTAGTTGACTGTATCGTGCTAAGTCTTCGAATCAGGTTTTGACTCGAGCTCATTGGCCTCAAGTTTTTAAATCGGCCACGAAGCGTTTTGTATCGGTATGAGCTATAGCTGGCGATTTGGGCTCTTACGAGTAAGGTCGATACGACTTATAACGTAGCAGGTGACTCGTGGTCTTACGCTTTTTTGGACCTGAGGCGCTTTAGTTAACCGTATCGCACTTAGTCTCCGAATTAGGTTTCGACTCGAGCTCATTGGCCCTCAAGTTTTTAAATCGGCTCTGAGGCATTTTATGTCAGTATGAGCTGTAGCTGGCGACTTGGGCTCTTACGCGTAAGGTCAATACGACTTATAACGTAGAATGTAACTCGTGGTCTTATGATTTTTTGGCCCTGAGGCGCTTTAGTTAACCGTATTGGGCTTATTCTCCGTATCGTATTTCGACTCGAGCTCAACGACCATCAGGTTTTCAAATCGGCCTTGAGGCGCTTTGGGTCGGTATGACCTGTAGTTGGCTTGGTTTCTTACGCGCGAGGTCGATATGACTTTTAATGTAGCAGGCGACATAGGCTCTTACAGCTTTTTTGCCCTAAGGCGCTTTAGTTAACCGTATCGGGCTTAGTCTCCGAATCGGGTTTTGACTCGAGCTCAACAGTCCTCAGGTTTTTAAATCGACCCTAAGGCGCTTTTGGTCGGTATGACCCGGAGCTGGAGACTTGGGCTCTTACGCATAAGATCGATACGACTTTTAATGTAGCGGGCGACTCGGCCTCTTATGCTTTCTTCGCCCTGAGGCACTTTAGTTAACTGTATCGGGCTTAGTCCTCGAATCAGGTTTTGACTCGAGCTCATTGCCCCTCAGGATTTTAAATCGGCCTTGAGGTGCTTTGTGTCCGTATGAGCTGTTGCTGGCGACTTGGGCTCTTACGCGTAAGGTCTATATGACTTATAATGTAGCGGGTGAATCGTGGTCTTACGCTTTTTTGGCCCTAAGGCACTTTAGTTAACTGTATCGAGCTTAGTCTTCGAATAAGGTTTTGACACGAGCTCATTGGCCCTCAAGTTTTTGAATCGGTCGTGAGGCGCTTTCTGTCGGTATGACCTGTAGCTGGCTACTTGAGCTCTTACGCGTAAGGTCGATTTGACTTTTAATGTAACGGGTGACTCGGTCTCAGAATTGGGCTTCGACTCGAGCTCAACGTTCATCAGGTATTTAAATAGGCCCTGAGGCGCTTTGGGTCGGAATGACCTGTAGCTGACGACTTGTGCTCTTACGCTTTTTTGGACCTGAGGCGGTTTAGTTAACCGTATTGGGCTAAGTCTCGAAATCGTGTTTCGACTCGAGGTCAATGGACATCGGATTTTTATCGGCCTTGAGGCGCTTTGGGTCGGTATGACCTGTAGCTGACGACTTGGGCTCTTACGCTTTTTTGGCCCTGAGGCAGTTTAGTTAACCGTATTTGGCTTAGTCTCCAAATCGTGTTTCGACTCGAGGTCAACGGCCATCGGGTTTTTATATCGGCCCTGAGGCGCTTAAAGTCGGTATGACCTGTAGCTGGCAAATTCGGGTCTTATGCGTAAGGTCAATACAACTTTTAATGTAGCGGGCGACTCGAGCTCTTACGCTATATTGGCCTTGAGGCGCTTTAGTTAACCGTATCGGGCTTATTACCCGAATCGGGCTTCGACTCGAGCTCAACGGCCACCAGATTTTTAAATCGGGCCCGAGGCACTTTGGGTCAGTATGACTTGTAGCTGGCGACTTGGGCTCTTACGCGTAAGATCGATATGACTTTTAATCTAGCGGGCGACTCAGGCTCTTATTATTTCTTTGCCCTCAGGCACTTTAGTTAGCTGTATCGAGCTTAGTCCTCGAATCAGTTTTTGACTCAAGCTCATTGGCCCTCAGGATTTTAAATCAGCCCTGAGGCGCTTTGTGTCCGTATGAGCTGTAGCTGGCGACTTGGGCTCTTACGCGTAAGGTCGATATGACTTATAACGTAGCGGGTGAATCGTGGTCTTACGCTTTTTTGGACCTGAGGCACTTTAGTTAACTGTATCGGGCTTAGTCTTTGAATCAGGTTTTGACTCAAGCTCATTGGCCCTCCGATTTTTAAATCGTCCCTAAGGCGCTTTTTGTCGGTATGACCTGTAGCTGGCTACTTGGGCTCTTACGCGTAAGGTCGTTACGACTTTTAATGCAGCGGGCGACTCGGGCTCTTACTCCTTTTTGGCCCTGAGGCATTTTAATTAACCGTATCGGGCTTAGTCTCAGAATCGGGCTTCGACTCAAGCTCAACGGTCATCAGGTATTGAAATAGGCCTTGAGGCGCTTTGGGTCGGTATGACCTGTAGCTGACGACTTGGGCTCTTACGCTTTTTTGGACCTGAGGCGGTTTAGTTAACCGTATTGGGCTTAGTCTCGAAATCGTGTTTCGACTCGAGGTCAATGGCCATCGGTTTTTATATCGGCCTTGAGGCGCTTAAAGTCGGTATGACCTGTAGCTGGCAACTTTGGGTCGTATGCGTAAGGTCAATACGACTTTTAATGTAGCGGGCGAGTCGGGCTCTTACGCTTTATTGGCCTTGAGGCGCTTTAGTTAACCATATCGGGCTTAGTACCCGAATCGGGCTTTGACTCGAGCTCAAAGGCCACAAAATTTTTAAATCGACCCCGAGGAACTTTGGGTCAGTATGACCTGTAGCTGGCAAATTGGGCTCTTACGCGTAAGGTCGATACGACTTTTAATGTAGCGGGTGACTCGGGTTCTTACGCTTTTTCGGCACTGAGGCGCTTTAGTTAACCGTATCGGACTTAGTCTCTGAATCGGGCTTCGACTCGAGCTTAACGGCCCACAGGTTTCTAAATCGGGCCTGAGGCGCTTTGGGTCGGTATGACCTGTAGCTGGAAACTTGGGCTCTTACACGTAAGATCGGTACGACTTTTACTGTAGCGGGCGACATGGGCTGTTATGCTTTTTTGGCCCTGAGGCGTTTTAGTTAACCGTATCAGGCTTCGACTCGAGCTCAACGACCATCAGGTATTTAAATCGGCCTTAAGGCGATTTGGGTCGGTATGACCTGTAGCTGACGACTTGTTCTCTTACGCGTAAGGTCGATACGACTTTTAATGTAGCGGGCGACTCTGGCTCTTACACGTTTTTGTCCCTGAGGCGTTTTAATTAACCGTATCGGGCTTAGTCTTTGAATCGGGCTTGGACTCGAGCTCAACGGCCAGCAGGTAATTAAATCGTCCCTGAGGCGCTTTGGGTCGGTAAGACTTGTAGCTGGCGACTTGGGCTCTTACGCGTAAGGTCGATACGAGTTTTACTGTAGCGGATGACTCGAGCTCTTACGCTTTTTTGGCACTGAGGCGCTTTAGTTAATTGTATCGGTCTTAGTCTTTGAATTAGGTTTTGACTCGAGCTCATTGGCCCTCAGGTCTTTAAATTGGCCCTGAGGCGCTTTGTATCAGTATGAGCTGTAGCTGGCGACTTAGGCTCTTACGCGTAAGGTCGATACGACTTTTAATGTAACGGGTGACTCGAGGTCTTACGCTTTTTTGGCCCTGAGGCGGTTTAGTTAACCATATTGGGCTTAGTCTCCGAATCGTGTTTCGACTCGAGGTCAACGGCCATCGAGTTTTTATATCGGCCCTAAGGCGCTTAAAGTCGGTATGACCTGTATCTGGCAACTTCGGCTCTTATGCGTAAGGTCAATACGACTTTTAGTGTAGCGGGCGACTAGGGCTCTTACGTTTAATTGGCGTTTAGGCGCTTTAGTTAACCGTATCGGGCTTAGTACCCGAATCGGGCTTCGACTCGAGCTTAACAGCCCACAGGTTTTTAAATCAGGCCTGAGGCGGTTTGAGTCGGTATGACCTGTAGCTGGCGACTTGGGCTCTTACGCGTAAGGTCGATACGACTTTTAATCTAGTGGGCGACTCGGGCTCTTACGCTTTTTTGGCACTGAGGCGCTTTAGTTAACCGTATCGGGCTTAGTACCCGAATCGGGCTTCGACTCGAGCTCAACGGGCACCAGGTTTTTAAATCGGCCCCGAGGCACTTTGGGTCAGTATGACCTGTAGCTGGAAAATTGGGCTCTTACGCGTAAGGTCGATACGACTTTTAATCTAGTGGGCGACTCGGGCTCTTACGCTTTTTTGGCACTGAGGCGCTTTAGTTAACCGTATCGGGCTTAGTCTCTGAATCGGGCTTCGACTCGAGCTTAACAGCCCACAGGTTTTTAAATCAGGCCTGAGGCGGTTTGGGTCGGTATGACCTGTAGCTGGCAACTTGGGCTCTTACACGTAGGGTCGATACGACTTTTAATATAGCGGGAGGCTCGGGCTGTTATGCTTTTTTGGCCCTGAGGCGCTTTAGTTAACCGTATCAGGCTTCGACTCAAGCTCAATGGCCATAAGGAATATAAATCGGCCATAAGGCGCTTTGGGTCGGTATGACCTGTAGCTGGCGACTTGGGCCCTTACGCGTAAGGTCGATACGACTTTTAATGCAGCGGGTGACTCGGGCTCTTTCTCCTTTTTGGCCCTGAGGCATTTTAATTAACCGTATCGGGCTTAGTCTCAGAATCGAGCTTCGACTCAAGCTCAACGGTCATCAGGTATTTAAATCGGCCCTGAGGCGCTTTGGGTCGGTATGACTTGTAGCTGACGACTTGGGCTCTTACGCTTTTTTGGCCCTGAGGCGGTTTAGTTAATCGTATTGGGCTTAGTCTCGAAATCGTGTTTCAACTCCAGATCAATGGCCATCGTGTTTTTATATTGGCCCTGAGGCGCTTAAAGTCGGTATGACCTGTAGCTGGCAACTTCAGGTCTTATGCGTAAGGTCAATACGACTTTTAATGTAGCGGGCGACTCGGGCTCTTACGCTTTATTGGCCTTGAGGCGCTTTAGTTAACCATATCGGGCTTAGTACCCGAATCGGGCTTTGACTCGAGCTCAACGGCCACCAGATTTTTAAATCGGCCCCGAGGCACTTTGGGTCAGTATGACCTGTAGCTGGCAAATTGGGCTCTTACGCGTAAGGTTGATACGACTTTTAATGTAGCGGGCGACTCGGGCTCTTACGCTTTTTTGGCACTGAGGCGCTTTAGTTAACCGTATCGGGCTTAGTCTCTGAATCGGGCTTTGACTCGAGATTAACGGCCCACAGGTTTTTAAATCGGGCTTGAGGCGCTTTGGGTCGGTATGACCTGTAGCTGGCAACTTGGGCTCTTACACGTAAGGTCGATACGACTTTTAATGTAGTGGGCGACATGGGCTGTTATGCTTTTATGGAACTGAGGCGTTTTAGTTAACCGTATCAGGCTTCGACTCGAGCTCAACGGCCATCAGGTATTTAAATCGGCCCTAAGGCGCTTTGGGTCGGTATGACTTGTAGCTGGCGACTTGGACTCTTACCCGTAAGGTCGATATGACTTTTAATGTAGCGGATGACTCGAGCTCTTACGCTTTTTTGGCACTGAGGCGCGTTAGTTAATTGTATCAGTCTTAGTCTTCGAATCATGTTTTGACTCGAGCTCATTGGCCCTCAGGTTTTTAAATTGGCCCTGAGGCGCTTTGTGTAAGTATGAGCTGTAGCTGGCGACTTGGGCTCTTAAGCGTAAGGTCGATACGACTTTTAATGTAACGGGTGACTCGAGGTCTTACGCTTTTTTGGCCTTGAGGCGGTTTAATTAACCATATTGGGCTTAGTCTCCGAATCGTGTTTCGAATCAAGGTTAACGGCCATCGGGTTTTTATATCGGCCCTAAGGCGCTTAAAGTCGGTATGACCTATATCTGGAAACTTCGGCTCTTATGCGTAAGGTCAATACGACTTTTAATGTAGCGGGCGACTTGGGCTCTTACGTTTAATTGGCGTTTAGGCGCTTTAGTTAACCGTATCGGGCTTAGTACCCGAATCGGGCTTCGACTCGAGCTCAACGGCCACAAGGTTTTTAAATCGGCCCCGAGGCACTTTGGGTCAGTATGACCTGTAGCTGGCAAATTGGGCTCTTACGCGTAAGGTCGATACGACTTTTAATCTAGCGGGCAACTCGGGCTCTTAGGCTTTTTTGGCACTGAGGCGCTTTAGTTAACCGTATCGGGCTTAGTCTATAAATCGGGCTTCGACTCGAGCTTAACGGCCCACAGGTTTTTCAATCGGGCCTGAGGCCCTTTGGGTCGGTATGATCTGTAGCTGGCAACTTGGGCTCTTACACGTAAGGTCGATACGACTTTTAATATAGTGGGCGACTCGGGTTGTTATGCTTTTTTGGCCCTGAGGCGTTTTAGTTAACCGTATCAGGCTTCGACTCGAGCTCAAAGGCCACCAGGAATATAAATCGGTCGTAAGGCACTTTGGGTCGGTATGACTTGTAGCCGGCGACTTGGGCCCTTACGCGTAAGGTCGATACAACTTTTAATGTAGCGAGCGACTTGGGCTCTTATGTGCAAGGTCGATACGACTTTTAACGTAGCGGGTGACTCGGGGTCTTACGCTTTTTCAGCCCTGAGGCGCTTTAGTTGAGCGTATCGGTCTTAGTCTACGAATCGGGTTTCGACTTGAGCTCAACGATCATCGGGTTTTTAAATCGGGCCCGAGGCGCTTTGGGTCGGTATGACCTGTAGCTGGCGACTTGGGCTCTTACGCGTAAGGTCGATACGACTTTTAATGTACCGGGTGACTCGGGGTCTTACGCTTTTTTGGCCCTAAGGCGCCATAGTTAACCGTGTCGGGCTTAGTCTCTGAATCGGGTTTCGACTCGAGCTCAATGGCCATCAGGTTTCAAAATTGTCCCTGAGGCGCTTTTGGTCGGTATGACCTGTAGCTGGAAACATGGGCTCTTACGCGTAAGGTCGATATGACTTTTAATGTAGCGGGCGACTCGAGCTATTACACATTTTTCGCCCTAAGGAGCTTTAGTTAAGCGTATCGGGCTTAGTCTCCGAATCGGGTTTCGACTCGAGCTCAATGATCCTTATGTTTTTAAATCGGCCCTGAGGCGCTTTGGGTCGGTATGACCTGTAGCTAGCGACTTGGGTTCTTACGTGTAAGGTCGATATGACTTTTAATGTAGCGGGAGACTCGGGCTCTTACACTTTCTTTGCCCTGAGGCTCTTTTGTTAACCGTATCAGGTTTAGTCTCCGAATTAGGTTCCGACATGAGCTCATTGGCCCTCGGGTTTTTAAATCGGCACTGAGGCGCTTTGGGTCGGTATGAGCTGTAACTAGCGACTTGGGCTCTAACGCGTAAGGTCGATACGACTTTTAATGTAGCGGGCGACTCGGGTTCTTATGCTTTTTTGGCCATGAGGCGCTTTAGTTAATTGAATGGGGCTTAGTCTTCGAATCAGGTTTTGACTCAAGCTCATTGGCCCTCAGGTTTTTAAATCGGCCCTAAGGCGCTTTGTGTCGGTATAAGCTGTAGCTGGCGACTTGAGCTCTTACGCTTAAGGTCGATACGACTTTTAATGTAGCGGGTGACTCGGGGTCTTATGCTTTTTTGGCCGTGAGTCGCTTTCGTTGATCGTATCGGGATTAGTCTCTGAATCGGGTTTTGACCTGAGCTCAACGGCCATCAGGTTTAAAAATCGGCTCGGAGGCGCTTTAGATCGGTATGACATGTAGCTGGAGTCTTGGGCTCTCACGCGTAAGGTCGATACGACTTTTAATGTAGCGGGCGACTCGGGCTCTTATGCTTTTTTGGCCATGAGGCTCTTTAGTTAATTTAATCGGGCTTAGTCTTCGAATCAGGTTTTGACTCGAGCTCATTGGCCCTCAGGTTTTTAAATCGGCCCTAAGGCGCTTTGTGTCGTTATGAGCTGTAGCTGACGACTTGGGTTCTTATGCGTAAGGTCGATACGACTTTTAATGTAGCGGGTGACTCGGGGTCTTATTTCTTTTTTGACCCCGAGTCACTTTCGTTGACCGTATCGGTCTTAGTCTCTGAATCGGGTTGCGATTCGAGCTTAACGGCCATCAGGTTTTTAAATCAGCTCGGAGACGCTTAAAGTCGGTATGACCTGCAGCTGGCAACTTCGTCTCTCATGCGTAAGGTCAATACGACTTTTAATGTAGCGGGCGACTCGGGCTATTACGCTTTATTGGCCTTGAGGCGCTTTAGTTAACCGTATCGGGCTTAGTACACGAATCGGGCTTCGACTCAAGCTCAACGGCCACTAGGTTTTTAAATCGGCCCCAAGGCACTTTGGGTCAGTATGACCTGTAGCTGGAAAATTGGGCTCTTACGCGTAAGGTCGATACGACTTTTAATGTAGCGGGCGACTCGGGCTCTTATGCTTTTTTGGCACTGAGGATCTTTAGTTAACCGTATCGGGCTTAGTCTCTGAATCGGGCTTCGACTCGAGCTTAATGGCCCACAGGTTTTTAAATCGTACCTGAGGCGCTTTGGGTCGGTATGACCTGTAGCTGGCAACTTGGGCTCTTACGACTAAGGTCAATACGACTTTAAATGTAGCGGGTGACTCGGACTCTTACAATTTTTTTGCCCCGAGGCGCTTTAGTTAACCGTATCGGGCTTAGTTTCCGAATCGGGCTTTGACTCGAGCTCAACGGCCATCAAGTATTTAAATCAACCCTGAGGTGCTTTGGGTCGGTATGACCTGTAGCTGGTGACTTGGACTCTTACACGTAAGGTCGATATGACTTTTAATATAGCGGCGACTCGGGCTCTTACGAATTTTTGGCCCTGAAGCTCTTTAGTTAAGCGTATCGGGCTTACTCTCCGAATCGGGATTCGACACGAGCTCAGCGATCCTCAGGTTTTTAAATCCTCCCTGAGGCATTTTTGGTCGGTATGGCGTGTAGCTAGAGACTTGGGTTCTTACGTGTAAGGTCGATATGACTTTTAATGTAGCGGGAGACTCGGGCTCTTACGCTTTCTTTGCCCAGAGGCGATTTAGTTAACCGTATCTGGCTTAGTCTCCGATTCCGGTTTCGACTCGAGCTCATTGGCCCTCAGGTTTTAAAATTGGCACTGAGGAGCTTTTGGTTTTTATAAGCTGTAGCTGGCGACTTGGGCTCTAACGCGTAAGGTCAATATGACTTTTAATGTAGCGGGCGACTCGGGCTCTTATGCTTTTTTCGCCATGAGGCGCTTTAGTTAATTGAATCGGGCTTAGTCTTCGAATTAGGTTTTGACTCGAGCTCATTGGCCCTCAGGTTTTTAAATCAGCCCTAAGACGCTTTGTGTCGGTATGAGATGTAGCTGGCGACTTAGGCTCTTACACGTAAGGTCGATACGACTTTTAATGTAGCGGGTGACTCGGGGTCTTATGCTTTTTTGGCCTGAGTCGCTTTCGTTGATCGTATCGGGCTTAGTCTCTGAATCGCGTTTCGACCCGAGCTCAACGGCCATCAGGTTTTTAAATCAGCTAGGAGGCGCTTTGTGTCGGTACGAGCTGTAGCTGGCAACTTGGGCTCTTACGCGTAAGGTCGATACGACTTTTAGTGTAGTGGGTGACTCGGGGTCTTACGCTTTTTTGGTCCTGAGGCGGTTTAGTTAATCGTATTGGGCTTAGTCTCCGAATCGTGTTTCGACTCGAGGTCAACGACCATCGGGTTTTTATATCATCCTTGAGGCGCTTAAAGTCGGTATGACCTGCAGCTGGCAACTTCAGGTCTTATGCGTAAGGTCAATACGACTTTTAATATAGCGGGCGACTCGGGGTCTTACGCTTTATTGGCCTTGAGGCGCTTTAGTTAACCGTATCGGGCTTAGTACCTGAATCGGGCTTTGACTCGAGCTCAACGGCCACTAGGTTTTTAAATCGGCCCCGAGGCATTTTGGGTCACTATGACCTGTAGCTGGCAAATTGGGCTCTTACGCGTAAGGTCGATACGACTTTTATTGTAGCAGGCGACTCAGGCTCTTATGCTTTTTTGGCACTGAGGAGCTTTAGGTAACCGTATCGGGCTTAGTCTCTGAATCGGGCTTCGACTCGAGCTTAACGGCCCACAGGTTTTTAAATTGGGCCTGAGACGCTTTGGGTCGGCATGACCTGTAGCTGGCAACTTGGGCTCTTACACGTAAGGTCGATATGACTTTTAATGTAGCGGGCGACTCGGGCTGTTATGCTTTTTTTGGCTCTGAGGCGTTTTAGTTAACCGTATCAGGCTTCGACTCGAGCTCAACGGCCATCAGGTATTTAAATCGGCCCTAAGGCGCTTTGGGTCGGTATGACCTGTAGCTGGCGACTTGGGACGTTACGCGTAAGGTCGATACGACTTTTAATGTAGCGAGCGACTTGGGCTCTTACGCATAAGGTGGATACGACTTTTAACGTAGCGGGCGACTCGGGGTCTTACACATTTTTGGCCCTGAAGCGCTTTAGTTAAGCGTATCGGGCTTACTCTCCGAATCAGGCTTCGACATGAGCTCAACGATCCTCAGGTTTTTAAATCGACCCTGAGGCGCTTTGGGTCGGTATGACCTGTAGCTAAAGACTTGGGTTCTTACGCGTAAGGTCGATATGACTTTTAATGTAGCGGGAGACTCAGGCTCTTACGCTTTCTTTTCCCTGAGGCGCTTTTGTTAACCGTATCGGGCTTAGTCTCCGAATCAGGTTTCGACAAGAGCTCATTTGCCTTCGGGTTCTTAAATCGGCACTGAGGCGCTTTGGGTTTGTATAAGTTGTAGCTGGTGACTTGGGCTCTAACTCGTAAGGTGGATACGACTTTTAATGTAACGGGCGACTCGGGATCTTATGTTTTTGCCATGAGGCGCTTTAGTTAATTGAATCGGGCTTAGTCTCCGAATTAGGTTTTGACTCGAGCTCATTGGCCCTCAGGTTTTTAAATCGGCCCTAAGGCGCTTTCTGTCGGTATAAGCTGTAGCTGGCGACTTGGGCTCTTACACGTAAGGTCGATACGAATTTTAATGTAGCGGGTGACTCGGGGTCTTATGCTTTTTTGGCCCTGAGTCGCTTTCGTTGATCGTATCGGGCTTAGTCTCTGAATCGGGTTTCGACCCGAGCTCAACGGCCATCAGGTTTTTAAATCAGCTCGGAGGCGCTTTGTGTCGGTATGAGTTGTAGCTGGCGACTTGGGCTCTTACGCGTAAGGTTGATACGACTTTTAGTGTAGCGGGCGACTCGGGGTCTTACGCTTTTTTGGTCCTGAGGCGGTTTAGTTAATAGTCTTGGGCTTAGTCTCCGAATCGTGTTTCGACTCGAGGTCAACGGCCATCGGGTTTTTATATCAGCCCTGAGGCGCTTAAAGTCGGTATGACCTGCAGCTGGCAACTTCGGCTCTTATGCGTAAGGTCAATACGACTTTTAATGTAGCGGGCGACTCGTGCTCTTATTCTTTATTGGCCTTGAGGCGCTTTAATTAACCGTATCGGGCTTAGTACCCGAATCGGGCTTCGACTCGAGCTCAACGGCCACTAGGTTTTTAAATCGGCCTCAAGGCACTTTGGGTCAGTATGACCTGTAGCTGGAAAATTGGGCTCTTACGCGTAAGGTCGATACGACTTTTAATGTAGCGGGCGACTTGGGCTCTTATGCTTTTTTGGCACTGAGGAGCTTTAGTTAACCGTATCGGGTTTAGTCTCTGAATCGGGCTTCGACTCGAGCTTAACGGCCCACAGGTTTTTAAATCGGGCCTGAGGCGCTTTGGGTCGGTATGACCTGTAGCTGGCAACTTGGGCTCTTACACGTAAGGTCGATATGACTTTTAATGTAGCGGGCGACTCAGGATGTTATGATTTTTTGGCCCTGAGGCATTTTAGTTAACCGTATCAAGCTCCAACTCGAGCTCAACGGCCATCAGGTATTTAAATTTGCCCTAAGGCGCTTTGGGTCGGTATGACCTGTAGCTGGCGACTTGGGCCATTACGCGTAAGATCGATACGACTTTTAATGTAGCGAGCGACTTGGGCTCTTACGCGTAAGGTTGATACGACTTTTAACGTAGCGGGTGACTCGGCGTCTTACGCTTTTTTAGCCCAGAGGCGCTTTAGTTAACCGTATCGGGCTTAGTCTCTGAATCGGGCTTCGACTCGAGCTTAACAGCCCACAGGTTTTTAAAAGCGGGCCTGGGGCGCTTTTGGTCGGTATGACCTGTAGCTGGCAACTTGGGCTCTTACGCGTAAGGTCGATACGACTTTTAATGTAGCGGGTGACTCGGGGTCTTACGCTTTTTTGGCTTTGAGGCGCCTTAGTTAATTGTATCGGGCTTAGTCTCTGAATCGGGTTTCGACTCGATCTCAATGGCCATAGGGTTTCAAAATTGTCCCTGAGGCGCTTTGGGTCGGTATGACCTGTAGCTGGCAACTTGGGCTCTTAAGCATAAGGTCGATATGACTTTTAATGTAGCGGGTGACTCATGGTCATCCGCTTTTTTGGCCCTGAGGTACTTTAGTTAACCATATCGGACTTAGTCTCCGAATCATGTTTCGACTCACGGCCATCAAGTTTTTAAATCGGCCTTGAGGCGCTTTGGGTCTGTATGACCTGTAGCTGGCAACTTGGGCTCTTACGCGTATGGTCGATACAACTTTTAATGTAACGGGCGACTCGGGCTCTTATGCTTTTTTGACCCTGAGGTGCTTTAGTTAACTTTATCGGGCTTAGTCTTCGAATTAGGTTTTGACTCGAGCTCATTGGCCCTCATGTTTTTAAATCGGCACTGAGGCACTTTGTGTCGGTATGAGGTGTAGCTGACGACTTGGGCTCTTACGCGTAAGGTCGATACGACTTATAACGTAGCGGGTGACTCAGTGTCTTACCCTTTTTTGCCCCTGAGGCGCTTTAGTTATCCGTATCGGGCTTAACATCTGAATCGTGTTTCGACTCGAGCTCATTGGCCCTCAGGTTTTAAAATCGGCACTGAGGCACTTTTTGTTTATATAAGCTGTAGCTGGAAACTTGGGCTACTACGCGTAAGGTCAATACGACTTTTAATGCAGCGGGCGATATGGGCTCTTACGTTTTTTTGGCCCTGAGGTGCTTTAGTTAACCGTATGGGGCTTAGTTTCCGAATTGGATTTTGATTCGAGCTCAACGGTCCTCAGGTTTTTGCATCGGCCCTAAGGCGCTTTGTGTCGGTATGACCTATAGTTGGCGACTTGGGTTCTTAAGCGTAAGGTCGATATGACTTTTAATGTAGCGGGAGACTCGGGCTCTTTTGCTTTGTTTGCCTGAAGCGCTTTATTTAACTGTATCGGGCTTAGTCTCCGAATCACGTTTCGACTCGAGCTTATTGGCTCTCAGGTTTTTAAATCGGCCTTGAGGCGCTTTGGGTCGGTATGAGTTATAGCTGGCGACATGGGCTCTTACGCATAAGGTCGATACGAATTTTAATGTAGCGGGTTACTCGGGCTCTTATGCTTTCTTTGCCCTTAGGCGCTTTAGTTGGTTGTATCGGGCTTAGTCTTCGAATCAGGTTTTGATTCGAGCTCATTCGCCCTCAAGTTTTTAAATCGGATCTGAGGCGCTTTGTGTCGGTTTGAGCTGTAGATGGCGACTTGGGCTCTTACGCTTAAGGTCGATACGACTTATAACGTAGCGGGTGACTCGTGGTTTTACGCTTTTTTGGCCCTGAGGAGCTTTAGTTAACCTTATCAGACTTAGTCTCCGAATCGTGTTTCGACTCGAGTTCAACGACCATGAGGTTTTTAAATCGGCCCTGATGCGCATTGGGTCTGTATGACCTGTAGCTGGCAACTTGGGCTATTACGCTTATGGTCGATACGACTTTTAATGTAGCGGGCGAATTTTGCTCTTATGCTTTTATGGCCCTGAGGCGCTTTAGTTAACTTTATCGGGCTTAGTCTTCGAATCGGGTTTTGACTTGAGCTCATTGGCCCTCATGTTTTTAAATCGGATCTGAGGCGCTTTGTGTCGGTATGAGTTGTAGCTGGCGACTTCGGCTCTTATGCGTAAGGTCGATACGACTTATAACGTAGCTGGTGACTCGGCATCTTACGCTTTTTTAGCCCTGAGGCGCTTTAGTTAACCGTATCGGGCTTAGTCTCCGAATCAGGTTTCGACTCGAGCTCATTGTCCCTCAGGTTTTTAAATCGGCACTGAGGCGCTTTGGGTCGGTATGGGCTGTAGCTGACGACTTGGGCTCTTACGCGTATGGTCGATACGACGTTTAATGTAGCGGGCGACTCGGGCTCTTATACTTTTTTGGCCCTGAGGCGCTTTAGTTAACTTTATCGGGCTTAGTCTTCGAATCAGGTTTTGACTCGAGCTCATTGGCCCTCATGTTTTTAAATCAGACCCGAGGCACTTTGTGACGGTATGGGCTGTAGATGGTGACTTGGGCTCTTACGCGTAAGGTCGATACGACTTATAACGTAGCGGGTGACTCGTGGTCTTCCGCTTTTTTGGTCCTGAGGTGCTTTAGTTAACTTTATCGGGCTTAGTCTTCGAAACAGGTTTTGACTCGAGCTCATTGGCCCTCATGTTTTTAAATCGGACCTGAGGCGCTTTGTGTCGGTATGAGCTGTAGCTGGCGACTTGGGCTCTTACGCATAAGGTCGATACGACTTATAACGTAGCGGGTGACTCGGGGTCTTACGCTTTTTTGGCCCTGAGGCGCTTTAGTTAACCGTATCGGGCTTAGCCTCCGAATCGTGTTTCGACTCGTGCTCAACCACCATCAGGTTTTTAAACCGGCCCTGAGGCGCTTTGGGTTGGTATGACCTGTAGCTGGCAACTTGGGCCCTTACGCGTAAGGTCGATACGACTTTTAATGTAGCGGGCGGTATGGGCTCTTACGCTTTTTTGCCCCTGAGGCGCTTTAGTTAACTGTATCGGGCTTAGTTTTGCGAATCGGGTTTCGACTCGAGCTCAACGGTCCTCAGTTGACGTTCAATGACGTTTAGTTAATGACGTTAAATCTTCAATGCAATAACCATTGCCGCAAGTTCTATGTCATGTGTTGGATAGTTCTTTTCATGATTCTTGAGTTGTCTAGACGAATAAGCTACAACAGTGTTGTGTTGCATTAATACGTACCCAAGACTGATCCTTGAAGCATCAAAATATACCACGAACCCATCGGTACCCTCTAGTAGAGTCAACACAAGCGTTGTGGTCAATTTTGATTTCAATTCTTGAAAGCTCTTTTCGAAAGAATCAAACCATTAGGAATTTAACCGCTTTTTGCGTCAATTTAGTCAATGGAGAGGCAAGAGTAGAGAACCCCTCCACAAATTTCCTATAGTACCCGGCCAAACCGAAGAAACTGTGAATCTCTTTTGGAGTTGTAGGCCTATACCAATTCTTCACTGCTGCAATCTTCTGAGAATCAACCTTCATTCTTTTGCTAGAGATGACATGACCCATAATGTGACAGATTCAAGCCAGAATTCAAATTTTGAAACGATCGCAAGAGTCTGCAAAACTGCCATGAGGTGATCAGAATGGTCCTCCCCATTCTATGAATATATAGGAATATTTGTTTCATAAGATCCATGAAAGCTGCTGGGGCATTTCTTCGCCGAAAAGACATTACCAGAAATTCAAAGTGCCTGTACTGGGTCCTTAAGGTTCTTTTTGGAATATCATGCTCCATGATCTTTAATTGTTTATACACTGAGCGTAAGTCAATTTTGGAGAAGTATCTAGCACCATGTAGTTGATTAAACAAAACATCTATTCTTGGTAAGGGGTACTTATTTTTTACTCTGCCTTTTTTGAGTTACCAGTAGTCAATACACATCCGTAGCGACCCATATTTCTTTCCTACGAAGAGAACCAACGCGCCCCAAGGCGAAATACTTGGTCGGATGAAGCCCTTCTCTAACAAATCCTTCAATTGTTCTTTTAGCTCCTTCAATTCTATCGGTGCCATTCTGTATGGTGGATTAGATATAGGTTGGGTGTATGGCATCACATCGATCACAAAATCAATCTCCCTATCTGGGGGGATCTCAGGGAGCTCATTTTGAAAGACATCCGGAAATTCCTTTACACCCATCACAGACTCAACTGTTTGTGCCTCAGCATCAATGTCCGGGACCCGGATCAGATGATACATACACCTTTTGTTAATAATCTTCGTGGCCTTAAGGTAAGAAATTAACCTACCTTTTGGCACCATATTTCCCCCCTTCCATTCGATAACTAGATAATTTGGAAATTCAAACCAGCCAGTTCTGCAACTACTACATCCACAGAACCTACTCCGGCTCGAGGCACTCCAGCACCCACAAGGCGTGGTGCACCTAGGGGTGGTGCACATATTTTGGAGGACCTAGTCGTTTTTCTGCTATGGAGGGTCGCCAGAGTTCAGAGGCTTCTCCATATGTTGTCACATGTATATTGACTATCCAATATCATGATGTGTATGCTCTTATTGATCCTGGTTCCACCTTGTCCTATGTCACTCTTTATGTTCCTATGGAATTCGGGATACAACCCGAACATCTTCATGAGTCGTTATCTGTATCTGCTCTGGTTGGTAAGCCTATTGTGGTTGCACGGGTTAATGGGGATTTTGTTGTGACGGTGTACGGTCAGGACACCATGGCCGATCTCATTGAATTGGTAATGGTTGACTTTGATGTGATCATGGGAATAGACTGGCTTTATTCACGTTTTGCTAAGATCGATTGCTGAACTAGGACAGTTAGGTTTGAATTTCCAAATGACTCAGTTTTTTAATTGAAGGGGGATGATGTGGTGCCGATGGTAGGTTTATTTCGTACCTTAAAGTATCCAAAATGATCAACAAAGGGTGTATTTACCCTTTGGTCCGGGTTATGGACACTGATACCGAGGCACCTACCCTTTAGTCTGTATCAATAGTGAATGAATTTCCGCATGTCTTTCCGGATGAAATCTGTAAGGATCCGTAAAATTTCAAGTCTAAAAATAATGCCCGAATGGGTCCCCATGTGGTTATAGCTATAGAAATTCTTCAAACGGGCCCTTGTGGAGTAAAAAATACCCCAGGACTTGAAAGATAAAATTTTCCAGAATTGCACAGATCAGCAAATCAGGTATGCAGACCGCATAGTGGTCGAATACCTGGATAGCCTGCTGTCCAATTTGAGGACAGCTATGCGGCCCAAGATGCGATTGTATTTTGGGAAAGCGGACCACATAGCTGTCGCATTTTTACACCTCCATTTTTGCGGAGGAGGTTATGCGACGCACTATGCGATCGTATAACAGGTATGCAGACCGCATAGTGGTCGCATACCTGCGCAGTCTGGTTCCCATTTTGGCCCATTTGAGGGTCATTTATGCGACAGGAATGTGGACTGCATGTCACATTCCTGACCGCATTTCCTGCTCGGGGCTTTTAATTTCTAATTTTTATACCCGACCCCAGCCTAATAAAACACTTACCCCCTTTCATTTTAACGGGAATCTGAACAAAATAGAGAGAAGGGAGAGTGATTTTAGTGAGAGAAAGTCTTCTTCTTCATCAAATTGGTCCATCATCTCTACTCAAGCCTAGAAATTATCGAGTAATCTTCACCTTCTTCAACATAAGAGGTAAGTCCCCACCCCATTTCCATTCAATTCTCAGGTTTTGGTTAAAAATGGAACACACATGAATGTGTTCTTGAAGATAAAAGATAAGACTTGCATGCATGTTTATGATTTGTCCTAATCTAGCAAAGGGGTGTAAGTTAGAGTAACCTTCCACGAAAAAGGGGATTAATTAATCAAAGGGATCACATAGTGTTTGATAAAATACCCAAATGAGTTCATGATTTCTAATTCTAAGTCTAAACATGGCATCTTGTAAATTAGATTGGTGGCGATAGAAGGTCTGGTGGGTTGAGAATAGATATTAAAGGGGAATTTCAACTCGAGGTATGTATGGCTAACTTTAATCTTCGTAGAGTCACCTTGTAGGTGTCCGAGCATTCGGTATGAGTTTCTGACTTATGCATATGTGAATCGATTGTTCCAATGTGTTGAGGCGTAAGATTCTGTTCTCTGATTGTCCTAGTTGATTTCCATGCCACCATGCTATTTGAGATTGTGAAAAGGTGATTCTTTGTGATTATTTTATCATGTGCAAATCTTGTTATATGTTGAATACATCAGTTTGAGAGGATGTGCTGCAAAATGAAAGAAATGATAACGAATCAAATTGTTGAATGTACCTAAGTGCTAAATGCTGTGTAGTAAGTAATGGAGAGGAAATGTGGATTTATCTAATTGAACTATATGTTGATGGTATGACGTATATGACTCACTGTTTGGTAAAGATTACTGTGGCCTTGATTTCACATGATTATTTGGTTGTTACGAAGGTATATTCTTGATGATGAAAATCCTTGTGATTGAATTTATTGGTTGATGTTGCTATAAAACATGATTGTAAGGTGGGATCAGGTTGCGCGCCGCAACAAAAGAAATAAGGGTGGAATGTGAATTGTACGGTGGGATCGGGTTACGCGCCGCAACAGAAGAATTAATGGTGGAATGTGAATTGTACGGTGGGATCAGGTTGCACGCTGCAACAGAAGAAAAAAGGGTGGAATGTGAATTTTAAGGTGGGATCGGGTTGCATGCCGCAACAGAAGAAATAAGAGTGGAATGTGAGTTGTCCGATGGGATCGGGTTGCGCGCCGCAACAGGAGAACGATTGAAATAAGAAACTGTGGAACTCTCATTTGTGTTTCTGTATCTACGTGCAGTATTTGTTTGGTTTCTTTGACTGTATCCTATCTGTATATTGTTTTATTTTACTTAGAGTTAAGCTTTTTCATATACTAGTACTATTCCATGGTACTAACGTCCCTTTTGCCGAGGGCGCTACATCTTTTATATGGATATGGATGATTCTGTAGCAGGTAGCCCGGTCCACCAATAGTAGTGCCTTCCTTTCATCTCCTCAGCAGTTCTGGTGAGCCTCACTTCCTTTCGGGGTCGTGCGTGGTCTATGTCATCTTCTTTTATATATTTTGTTCTGTTGAGGTATAGCTGGGGCCTTGTTGGCGGCAAGTTTATATACTTTTCTCCGTATATTTAGAGGCTCCGTAGACATTATATGGGTTGTATATATGTATTTGGGGTAGTTGTCGTACCCGGTTGTAGTTTTCGTACCCGTTTAGAGGCTCCGTAGACATTAAATGTTGAAAATGTTAAAAGAGGAAATTTGACTTATGTTGTAAACGCATGCTTTGATTATATTTTGCTGTTTCACTTATAAATGTACATTATGAACACGGGGAAATGCGTTGGGTAGGAAAGGCAATCCAGGTCCTCTTGACCGGGTTCATCCGGTTGGGTGTCGGTCTCGTCCCTCGGTTTTGGGGCGTGACAAACATGGTATCAGAGCCTCAGGTTTTAAAAGTGTCCTAGGATGTCTCGGATCCGTGTCTAGTAGAGCCCTTTTTATCGGTGTGTTGTTGACCACATCTATAAATAGGGGGTTGCATGGACATTTAGGAAAGTACCCTTTTATTGCTATTCTATATCGTGCGATGTGGTGAAAGGTGAGGTTGTGTACCTCTAACTCGTGCATTGTTCCAATTTTCAAAAAATGGCACCCAAGAAGAGAGTTCGACTCGCCCTAGATGCTAATGCCACCCCAGGAGTGGTCATAAAGTCGCCAGCTGATGGTGCGGGTGCGAATGTTTCCCCGACCACAAATCAGCCTGACTCCTCCACTCCATACCAGATTATTCCTATTCCTACTCCAATGGAAGGTGATGAAATCCCTCCCGCTGATATTCCTGACCCACCTCCAGCTCCAGCTTCCGGTCCCGGTATTTATGATGGGGACCTCAGGGAGCTATATAGATGTTGACCCAGTTAGTGGCCTCTCAGACCCAAAGATCAAATGCTGCCCCTACGTCCTCTAGCGAGCCAGTGGATTCTTTAGGTTCCAGAGTCAACCAGTTTTTAGCGGTTAGCCCCTCCAGAGTTCACAGGCACCGACCTAGAGGCTGATCCTAAGGAGTTCATTGATGAGATGTACAAGAACCTCCATGTTATGAGGGCTATTGAGACAGAGGGTGTTGAGTTGGCTTCCTATCATTTGAAGGAAGCAGTACATTCGTGGTTCGAGATGTCGGAGAGTTCAAACGGAGAGGGGAGCCCTCCGGCGAGGTGGGATAAGTTTGTGGATGTCTTTATGGCTCATTTTGTCACGAACCCAAATCCTAAACAGGCTGTGATGGCGCCTATCGTGGAACTAGGCTAGCGAACTACCGCATGTTCGCAATTTCCTTAAAAAAATTCCCAATCAAGTTTGAAGCACTTCATAAAATATACTGAGATTACCAAATAAAGTAGGCTAATATACAATGCCACCAACCCCAAAAGAAGGAGCCATCATGTCACGAGCATCTAGAAGAATAAGCCGAAATATACTATTATAATACAAAACCTCCGAATAAAAGCTACATACAACAAGAAGGGAAAACAGAGATACTGCGGACGCTGAACAGCTACCTCTATATCCCGCAACCCGGCTCCGCGCGGAATAAATTGCTAATGCTCGATATCTGCACCTGAATCTGCACACAGGGGTGCTGGGAGTAATGTGAGTATGCTAACTCAGTAGTAATGAAAATAAATCAAGTCTAAGCGGCAAGGAAACACATAAAATCAATGCCATCAAATCACAATATACATAGCCTTACTTTCCAATAGTGTAAACTTAGATATACGAAATCGTCATGCCTTAAAACCAATTTCAGAAAAGTCCTTTTAAGAATGCATATTTTTAACAACTTCAAACCGAAAGATTTAGTATGAAAATGAAATGAGTCATATAGAGGCTACTCGGGCAAAACATATTTCATAAGTTCAGAATGAGAGTAGTAAAATCATAAGTAGCCCTACGGGCAAAACATGTATCATAATCAGCCCCTCGAGCATGCCTCATAGTCACTCAGCACCTCACAATCACTCATGCCTCCAAATCACTCATCACTCGGCACTCTGTGCACTCACTTGGGGGTGTGTACAGACTCCGGAGGGGCTTCATCAGCCCAAGAGCTAATATCACTCAGCACCTCACCATCACTCGACACCTCACCATCACTCAGCAGAACCACTCAAAAGGCCCCTCGGGCGAATCAATAAAACAGGGTACTCGACAAGAAACATCATTTTAAATCTCAAAGTAGTGTAATTCAGGCTGAGTTTCGAAAACAGTAAGCAC
The DNA here is from genome assembly GCA_005239505.1 of Nicotiana paniculata. NCBI lineage: Eukaryota > Viridiplantae > Streptophyta > Magnoliopsida > Solanales > Solanaceae > Nicotiana > Nicotiana paniculata. The sequence goes on along the minus strand of ML361069.1, from coordinate 21,925 downwards.
AATGTGGCTGAGTGAAATCATCAACAAATAGTGAGGGAAAACAACAGTAAAAATCCCCCAGGGGGTCTAAACAGATCGGCACGAGGCCCCAAACAGAGCTTATAGCCTGAATATTTCAAAAATCTTTAGAATATAATTTAACATAAGGTTTTGAGTAAAATATGCAACTCATTAGTTGCCGCGGAGAGGACCTAGTCCAATCAAAAAATTAGTACGCGCCACATACTCGTCATCCGACATGTGCGCATTCTAAAACCACTGAGAAATATGAAGTCCGGGGTTCCCTACCCTCAGGACAAGATTTATAACCATTACTTACCTCTACCGGGCCACAATACTAGTCTGCTATGCTATTGGCCCTCAAATTGGCTCCCGATATCTCCGAATCTAGCCAAAAGTAGTTTAATATCATTGATATACACCAAAGGAACACAACCCAATCAAAAACTACCAATTTATACAAGAATCTCGGCCAAACCCGAGCCCTGGGCCCACATCTCGGAATTCGATAATTTTTACATCACTAGAAACCTCGTCCTCCTACGATTCTACTCATACTAAAATCATCACAATCGGATCAAAATTTCCTACCCAAACCTCAAAAGAAAATTCCAATTCTCCACCCCTTCTTCCCACAAATTCACTAGCCTAATCCGAACAAAATAGCATAGAAACGATGTTAATAACCTGAGAACTTACCTTCACTGAAGAACCAAAAATTCCCTTCTTCAAATTGCCTTCAAAGAGCTCCTCCCGCATGCAAAAATGGTGAAATGAGAGAATTTTCACGGAGGCCCTTATATACTGTTTCTGCCAGCATTTCCGCACCTGCGGGCACTTCGTCGCACATGTGGAAGTCTTACTAACGGACCAATTTCGCACCTGTGGCCAACCCTCCACACCTGCGGATTCGCAGGTGTGGCCATAACTTTGCACCTGTCAAAAATTCCTTGCCTAGCCTTTTTCGCACCTGCGGTTACCCATCCGCAGGTGCGGCCAACACCAGAAATTCACACCAACAACTATTTCTGCAAATTTTCCAAGTTCAAAACCCCGCCAACCATCCGAAATCAATCTCGATCGCCTTGGGGCCCCAACCAGACATACTAACACACCCCATAGAATTATTCCAACTTATTCTAGCCTTCGAAACACAAAAAACAACACGAGAAAACAAAAATTACATCAAATTCAAGCCTATGAACTTCGAAATTTCAAAATTTTGCCAACTACGCCGAAACCAACCGAAACAACTCCGATTGACCTGAAATTTTGCAGACATATCCAAAATGACATTTCAGACGTTCTTCAACTTCCGAAATCCCATTCCAACTCCTATAGCCTATTTTCCACTACCGACCGGAAATCGCCAAAAACTAACTTTCGCCAATTCAAGCCTAATTTTAGACCGGACATAACAAAAATATTCTGAACACACTCCTTAGTCCCAAATCACCTAACGAAGCTATCTGAGCCATAAAACTTGCATTCCAAGGTCGTTCACCAATAAGTCAACTCTCAGTTGACTTTCTCAACTATTAGGCTACTTTAAGAGGCTAAATGCCTCAATTCTCACCATAACCACTCCGGACCCAAACCAACTGACCCAACACAACAAAAACAGGATAGCAATATATAACAAATGCAGAAATGGCAGAAACGGGGTAAATCTCACGGAACGACCGGCCGGGTCGTTACATTCTCCGCATCTTAAACAAATGTTCGTCCTCGAACGCATCTTGAAACAAACCTGGAGTCTCGAATAAGTGAGGATATCTGTCATGCATCCCCCGCTCGATCTCCCAGGTGGCATCCTCCATCAATTGCCCTCTCCACTGAACCTTCACTAAAACTATATCCGTAGACCTCAACTTTCTGACCTGTTCACCCAAAATAGCCACTAGCTCTACCTCATATGACATATCACCCTCGAGCTGAACTGTGCTGAAGTACAAAACATGCGAAGGGTCACCAACATACATCCGGAGCATCGAAACATGGAATACTGGATGAATACTCGATAAACTAGGAGGCATAGCAAGCCTATAAGCCACCTCCCCAACCCTCTGAAGCACCTCAAATGGCCCAATGAACCTGGGACCCAGCTTCCCACTCTTCCCGAATCTCATAACACCCTTCATGGGCGACACCTTCAGCAACACCTTATCCCTAACCATGAAAGACACATCCCGGACCTTCCGGTCCGCATAACTCTTCTGCCTAGATTGCACTGTGCGAAGCCGCTCCTGAATCAACTTCGCCTTACTCAAAGCATCATGAACCAAATTTGTGCCCAATAGCCTAGCCTCGCCCGGCTCGAACCAACCAACATGAGACCTGCACCTCTTACCATATAAAGCCTCATACAGATCCATCTGGATACTCAACTGATAGCTGTTATTATATGCAAACTCCGCTAGTGGAAGAAACTGGTCCCATGAACCACCAAAGTCAATCACACAAGCACGCAACATATCTTCCAAAATCTGAATGGTACGCTTCGAGTGTCCGTTGGTCTGAGGATGAAACGTTGTGCTCAACTCGACCTGAGTACCCAACTCTCTCTACACGGCTCTCCAAAACTGAGATGTGAACTGAGCGCCTCTGTCGGAAACGATAGAAATTGGAACCCCATGCAATCGGATAATCTCCCTGATGTAAATATCATCTAACCTCTCCGAAGAATAAGTAGTAACAACAGGAATGAAGTGCACGAACCTGGTCAGCCGATCCACAACAACCCATATAGCATCAAAGCTCCTCGATGTCCGTGGAAGTCCAACTACGACGTCCATGGTGTTCCGCTCGCACTTCAACTCTGGAATATCAAATCTCTATAGCAGTCCACCTGGCCTTTGGTGTTCATACTTGACCTGTTGAAAGTTGAGACACCGAGCCACAAACTCCACAATATCCTTCTTCATCCTCCTCCACAAATAATGTTGCCTCAAATCCTGATACATCTTCGCGGCACCTAGATGGATGGAATACCGCGAACTATGAGCTTCTGCTAGAAGCAAATCTCGAAGCCCATCTACATTGGGCACGCAAATCTGGCCCTACATCCTCATGACCCCATCATCACCAATAACCACATCACTGGAATCACTGCGACGGACCTTGTCCTGGAGAACAAGAAAATGTGGATCATCATACTGACGTGCTCTAATCCGATCGTAAAAAGAAGACCTGGAGGCTACACAAGCCAACATCAGCGATGGCTCTCATAGATCCAATCTCACCAACTGGAAGGTCGGATAGACTCTCCAAACCCTCTGCTCTGCGACTCAAGGCATCGACCACTACATTGGCCTTCCCCGGATGATGTAAGATAGTGAGGTCATAATCCTTTAGAAGCTCTAACCATCTCCTCTGACTCAAATACAAGTTATTCTGCCTCGGCAGATACTGCAAACTACGATGATTAGTGAAAATATCACACTGCACTCCATACAAATAATGCCGCCAAATCTTCAAGGCATGAACAATGGCAGCTAACTCAAGATCGTGCACTTGATAATTCTTCTCGTGCACCTTCAACTGCCTAGATGAGTAGGCAATTACACTACCGTCCTGCATCAATACCGCTCCCAAACCAACTCTAGAAGCATCACAATAGAGTGTGTAAGAACCCGAACCAGTAGGCAAAACTAGTACCGGAGCTGTAGCCAATGCTGACTTGAGCTTCTGAAAGCTCTCCTCACACTCATCAGAACATCTGAATGGAGCACCCTTCTAGGTAAATCTGGTCAAAGGCGAAGCAATAGAAGAGAAACCCTCCATAAAGCGACGGTAATATCCTACCAAACCAAGGAAACTCCTAATTTCTTTAGCCGAGCACGGTCTAGGCCAACTCTGCACCGCCTCTATCTTCTTCGGATCAACCTGAATACCCTCACTAGAGACCACTTGTCCCAAGAAAGCTACCGAACCAAGCCAAAACTCAAACTTGGAGAATTTTGCATAAATCTTCTCCTCCCTCAACCTCTGTAACACAACTCTCAAATGCTGAGCATGCTCTTCCTGGCTACGAGAATAAACCAAGATGTCATCAATGAACATAATGACGAAGGAATCAAGGTAAGGCTGAAACACGTTGTTCATCAATTGCATGAACGCAGTTGGGGCATTGGTCAGCCCGAATGACATAACCAAGAACTCATAATGACCATATCTTGTCCTAAAAGCAGTCTTTGGAATGTCAGAATCCCGAATCTTCAACTGATGATACCCAGATCTCTAGTCAATCTTGGAAAGCACTCTAGCTCCCTGAACCTGGTCAAACAAATCATCAATACGGGGCAAGGGATACCGGTTCTTCACCGTGACCCTGTTTAACTGCCGATAATCAATACACATACGCATGGACCCATCTTTCTTCTTCACGAATAACACCGGTGCACCCCAAGGTGACACGCTAGGCCGAATGAACCCTTTATCCAGGAGTTCCTGAAGATGCTCCTTCAATTCCTTTATCTCAGCTGGTTCCATACGATAAGGTGGAATAAAAATAGGCTGAGTGTCTGATACCAAGTCAATACCAAAATCAATATCCCTGTCAGATGACATGCCTGGCAGGTCTGCATGAAACACATTCGGGAATTCACGGGCCACAGGAACTGAATCAATAACAGGAGTCACACCACTGACATCTCTCACAAAGGCCAAATAAGATTAACACCCTTTCTCAACCATGCGATGATCCCTCATGTAAGAAATCACCCTGCTAGGCATATACTCGGAAGAACCTCTCCACTCAACCCTCGGACACCCAGGCATAACTAAGGTCACGATCTTAGCATGACAATCAAGAATAGAATGACACTGAGATAACCAATCCATGCGTAATATCACGTCAAAATCGACCATGCTGAGTAATAGTAGGTCCACTCGGGTCTCCAGACCCCCAATAGATATCATGCATGACCAATACAAACGGTCCACAACAATAGTATCACCCACTGGAGTCTACACATGAACAGAGGTGACTAGAGACTCACGGGGCATATCAAAACAATCAGCAAAATATGAAGAAACATAGGAATATTTAGAACTAGGGTCAAATAAAGCCAAGGCATCTCGGCAACAGACGAGGAAAATACCTGGAATCACGGTATTTGAGGCCATAGCATCCGGCCTAGCTAGAAATGCATACATGTGAGCCTGACCTCCCCCTGCTCAAACTTCCCCTCTAGGGCGGCCTCTGACTGACTGACCACCACCCCTGGCTACCTGGCCGGGTGGTGAAGTGACTCGAGCTGAAGTCGAGGGCTGGCCCTGCTGCTAAGAAGATCCACCAGAACAACGAGGACACTACCTCCACACACTCCCTAACTCTCCACACTTAAAGCAACTCCCTAGAGCTGGAGGCGGGGACTGATAGAAACCCCTAGCACCCATACGGCCACTGGAGGACTTATGCATAGAAGAAACCAGAACTGGGGGTGCTCGAGCTTCACTCTGAGCTAGGAGGGCACCAAATGAAGTACAGTTTGGCTGAAAACCATGGGGACCCTGCCCCGAAGATGCACCACTATATGCTGGGCGCCTGACTGAGGAGGCCTGAATGAACGACACCTACCCTGCTGAAAATGTCCCCTGAAGGGAGCACCACTGGAACTGCCCGAACCACAAGGCCTCTTGGCCTCCCTCTCCTCCCTCTCATTGCGGCGAACAGACTCAATATCTCTGCTATGTCAACAACCTGCTCGAATGAAGCACCCGATACTCTCCCCCGAGTCATAAATAACCGAAGCTGAGAAGAAACACAATCTACAAACCTCCTCACCCTTTCCCTATCAGTAGGGATAATCTCAGAAGCATGCCTAGCCAACTCGGAAAACCTCATCTCGTACTGAGTAACTGATAACTCTCCCAGGTGCAGCTGGTCAAACTGCCTACGCTGCTCCTCTCTATGTGACTGAGGAACATACTTCTCCAAAAAGATCGTGGAGAACTGCTGCCAGGTGAGAGGTGCTGAACCAACCGGCCTACGCCTCTCGAATGACTCCCACCAAGAAAAGACAGCACCCCCAAACTGAAATGTAACAAATTAGACCCCACTGGTCTCCAAAATACCCGCAGTACGTAGTATCCTCTGGCACCTATCTAGAAACCCCTGGGAATCCTCGCCCTCTGTACCACTAAAAGTCGGAGGCTGAAGTCTGCTGAATCTCTCCAACCTGCGCTACTCGTGCTGAGGCATAGCAGGGACCACATAATCCTGGACCGGAGCAACTGGCTAAGCTGGGGCTGCTCCCGGTGCCTGAGCACCCTGTGCAGCCTGCTCACGTGCCCGGGCAGCTGGAGTCTGATTGCCTCCCCCCGCCTGAGCTGTGGTGGCAGTAGAAGACATGGCGAATGTTTGAGCCAAACCGATGCATATTTTCAATATCTGAGACAGGGTCTCCTGATGACCAAGAATAACCATAGGCACTACTGGTGCCTGAGTCTGTCCCGCTGGAACACTATCCGCGGGAACCTGATCATGATCGATAGGGGGATCATGTGGTACTACCCCGGCAGATGCGCGGGCTGGCCCCTACCTCTACCACGGCCTCGGCCGCGGCCTCGACCTCTCGCTGGTCTAGCTGGTGACTGGTCACTCTGATCGGTATGGCTCGTCCTTACCATCTTTGAGAGAATTAAACAATGTAAGTTAAGATTTCAAGAATCAATAGACAAGCACGAAAGAGTTCAAGAAGATAGAAATGTTTCCTAAAAGTTTGGCAGCCTCTCGAAGATAGTACAGACGTCTCCATACCGATCCGTGAGACTCTACTAAATCTACTCATTACCGCTGAATCCTATGTAACCTAGGCTCTGATACAAAACTGTCCAGACCCCAAATCCTAAATCGGCCTGATGGCACCTATCGTGGAACTAGGCTAGCCAACTACGGCATGTTCGCAATTTCCTTTAAAAAAATCCCAATCAAGTTTCAAGCACTTCATAAAATAAACAGAGATTACCAAATAAAGTAGGCCAATATACAATGCCACCAACCCCAAAACCCGGAGCCAACATGTCATGAGCATCTTCAAGAATAAGCCAAAATATACTATTATAGTACAAAACCTCCGAATAAAAACTAGATACAACAAGAAGGGAAAACAGAGATGCTGCGGACGCTTATTATCTACCTCTATATCCCGCAACCCGGCTCCGCGTGGAATAAATGGCTAATTCTCGATATCTGCACATGAATCTGCACAAAGGGGTGCAGGGAATAATATGAGTACGCCAACTCAGTAGTAATCAAAAAAAATCAAGTCTAACAGGCAAGGAAACACATAAAATCAATGCCATGAAATCACAATATACACAGCCTTACTTTCCAATAGTGTACATAGATATACGAGATCGTCATGCTTTAAAACCAATTTCAGAAAAGTCCTTTGAAGAATGCATATTTTTAACAACTTCAAACCGAAATATTCAGTATGAAAATGAATGAATTATATAAAGGCCACTCAGGCAAAACATATTTCATAAGTTCAGAATGAGAGTAGTAAAATCATAAGTAGCCCCTCGGGAAAAACATGTATCATAATCAGCCCATCAGGAATGCCTCACAGTCACTCAGCACCTCACAATCACTCATGCCTCCCAGTCACTCGTCACTCGTCACTCGGCACTCGGCACTATGTGCGCTCACTGGGGGTGTGTACAGACTCCGGAGGGGCTCCTTCAGCCCAACTGCTAATGTCACTCAGCACCTCACAATCACTCAACAGAACCACTCAAAAGGCCCCTCGGGCGAATCAATAAAACAGGGTACTCGACCCAAAACATCATTTTAATTCTTATAGAAGTGTAAATCTGGCTGAATTTCGAAAACAGTAACCACAACGTGGCTGAGTGAAATCATCAACAAATAGTAAGGGAAACCAGCAGTAAAAAGCCCCCAAGGGGTCTAAACAGATCGGCACGAGTCCCTAAACACGGCTTATAGCCCAAATATTTCAACAATCTTTAGAATATAATTTAACATAAGGTTTTGATTAAAATATGCAACTCATTAGTTGCTACGGAGAGGACCTAGTCCAATCAAAAAATAAATACGCGCCACATACTCATCATCCGACATGTGCGCCATTCTAAAATCAGTCAAAAATATGTAGTCCGGGGTTCCATACCCTCAGGACAAGATTTTTAACCATTACTTACCTCTACCGAGCCACAATACTAGTCAGCTATGCTCATGCCCCTCAAATTGGCTCCCGATAGCTCTGAAGCTAGCCAAAACTAGTTTAATGTCATTAATATACACCAAAGGAACACAACCCAATCAAAACTACCAAATTATAAAAGAATCTCAAAGTTCGCTAAACTCGAGCCCCGGGTTCACATCTCGGAATTCGATAATTTTTACATCACTAGAAACCTAGTCGTCCTACGATTCTACTCATACCAAAATCATCACAATCAGATCACAATTGCCTACCCAAAACCTCAAAAGAAAATTCAAATTCTCTACCCCTTCTTCCCAACCTTTTCCTACTTAAATCGTCAAATTCACAAGCCTAATCTGAACAAAATAGCATAGAAACGATGTTAATAACCCGAGAACTTAGCTTCACTGAAGAACTATAAATTCTCTTCTTCGAATTTCCTTCAAAGAGCTCCTCCCGCATGCAAAAATGGTGAAATGAGAGAATTTTCACGGAGGCCCTTTTATACTATTTCTGCCAGCATTTCCGCACCTGCGGGCACTTAGTCGTACCTGCGGACCCACACCTGCGGCCCCAGGTGCGCACCTGCAGAAGTCCCACTAACGGACCAATTTCGCACTTGCGGCTTGGCAGGTGCGGCCATAACTACGCACCTGCGGAAAATCCCCTGCCTATCCTTTTTCGCACCTGCGCATGGCCCATCGCACGTGCAACCTCGCACCTGCGGCTACCAATCCGCAGGTGCGGCCAACACAAGAAATTCACACCAGCATCTATTTCTGCAAATTTTCCAAGTTCAAAACCCCGCCAACCATTCGAAATCAATCCCAAGCCCCTAGGGGGCCCAACCAAACATACCAACACACCCCATGGAATTATTCCAACTTAGTCGAGCCTTAGAAACACCAAAAACAACACGAAAATACCAAATTACATCAAATTCAAGCCTATAAACTTCGAAACTTCCAAGTTTCGCAAACTACGCTGAAACCAACCAAAACACCTCTGATTGACCTGAAATTATGCAGACATATCCAAAATGACATTACGGACCTGCTGCAACTTTCAAAATTTCATTCTGAACCCGATAGCCTATTTTCGACTGCCGATCGAAAATCACCAAAAACTAACTTTCGCCTATTCAAGCCTGATTCTACACCAGACATCACAAAAATATTCTGAACACACTCCTAAGTCCCAAATCGCCTAATGAAGCTATATGAGCCATAAAATCCACATTCTGAGGTCGTTCACCAATAAGTCAACTCTCAGTTGACTTTCTCAACTATTAGGCTACTTTAAGAGACTAAATGCCTCAATTCTCACCATGACAACTCCGGACCCAAACCAACTGACCCAACACAACAAAAACAGGCTAGAAATATATAACAAATGTATAAATAGGGGAAACGGGGTAAATCTCACGGAACGACCGGCCGGGTCGTTACACATTTCTTGCCTGCAGAGATTATGACAGCCCGTGCTACAGAGTTTGAGGTCCTTAAGCAGGGAAAAATGAGTGTGTGGGAGTATCATATGGAGTTCATGCGCTTTTCCAAATATGATGTTCACATGTTGTCTACTATGGAGGCTAGAGTTCGTCGGTTTATTCAGGGCCTTGGTTCCTTGGTTATTAATGAAGCTACTACAGCTGCTCTGCATTCAGATATGAACCACGGGAAGATTGTGGGTTTTTCCCAGGCTACGGAGGCTCAGAAATTAAATATAAGAATGGAGGGGGAGGGTAGTAGGAGGGCCCGGTCGGCGGGCAACCTTGGGAGTTCAGTGCTATGCTCAGTCCTCAGCCAGTGCGCTGCTACCAGGTCATAGTTATCAGTAGAGAGGTCGCGTTGGACCAAGTTTAGACAGTAGGAGGTTCCAGCACTCGGGTCGTTCAGGTGGGAGGTGTCAGCAGCAGCGTAGGGCCCCATGCCCTAAGTGCGGGAGCTTTCATTTTGAGCCATGTTACTTGAACATACATGGAGTGAGAGGCCATGTTCAGCGAGACTGTCGTGCACCTAGTCAGGGCACGGGTAGGGGCACTGCTCAGCCATCTAGTTCTTCAGTCGCTATATCTTGAACACGCCCTCCAACCTGTGGCCCTCCAGCTCTAGCTGGGCATGGTGCGGCTAGGGGTGGAGCACGGGGTCAAGGGGGACCAGTCGGTTCTATGCTTTGAGTGGTCGCCAGAGTGCGAAGGCTTCTCAAGATGTTGTCACATGTATTCTGACTGTTCAGTAACATGATGTTTATGCTCTTATTGATCCCGGGTCTTCTTTGTCATATGTTACTCCATTTATTGCGTCAAGTTTTAGGATAGGACCCGAACAACTTTACGAGCCATTCTCTGTGTCGACTCTGGTTGGTGATTCTATTACATCTGTGAGAGTCTATAGGTTTTGTGTTGTCACGGTACGTGGTCAGGATACCAGGACCGATCTTACTAAGTTAGAAATTGTAGATTTTGATGTAATTATAGGGATGGATTGGTTCAATTTGTGCTTTGCTAAACTCCACTGCCGAATATGAATTATGAGGCTCGAGTTTCCTAATGAACTAGTTATCGAGTGGGAGGGGAATAATGTTGTGCCAAGAGGTAGGTTTATTTCCTACCTTAAGGACTCAAAGACGATCATACAAGGGGGCATCTACCATTTGGTCCGGGTTGCGGACACTACTTTAGAGGTGCCTGCTCCCAAATCTGTGTCTGTTGTGAATGAATTTCTTGAAGTATTTCCGGACGAGCTTCCTGGGATTCATCAAGATAGAGAGATCAATTTCCGGATTGATGTATTGCCAGATACGCAGCCAATATCTATTCCATCCTACCGAATGGTGCCAAAAGAACTGAGAGAGTTAAAATAACAATTGAAAGATCTATTAGAAAAGTGTTTCATTCGGCCAAGTGCGTCGCCTTGGGGCGTACCGGTTCTTTTTGTCAGAAAGAAAGACGGATCGCTTCGGATGTGTATTGACTATCGGTAGATCAGCAAGGTCACCATCAAAAACAAATACCCATTTCCTCAGATAGATGATTTGTTCGACCAGTTGCAAGGTTCTAAGTATTTCTCAAAGATTTATTTGCGGTCCGGGTATCACATGTACAAGATCAGGGAGCAGGATATTCGTAAGACTGCTTTCAAGACTCGATATGGGCACTTTTAATTTCTAGTAATGTCTTTTGGGCTAACCAACGCCCCAACATCTTTTATGGATCTTATGAATCGGGTTTTCAAACCGTTTCTTGACTCCTTTGTGATTGTATTCATTGACGATATCCTTGTTTATTCGCGAAGTCAGGAAGATCATGCTAATCACCTCAGGGCAGTTCTGCAGACTCTTCATCAGCACCAGTTGTATGCAATGTTTTCAAAATGTGAGTTTTCGATAGAATCAATCACCTTTTTTTGCCATGTTGTTTCCGTGGAAGGGATTCCGGTTGATCCCCAAAAGATTGCATCGGTAAAGGATTGGCCTAGACCAACGACCCCGATAGAGATTTGCAGTTTCTTTGGTTTGGCTGGATATTATCGGAGGTTTGTGGAGGGATTCTCTTCCTTTGCCTCCCCATTGACTAAGCTGACGTAGAAAGCGGTTCAGTTTCAATGGTCCGATGCTTGTGAAAAGAGTTTTCAAGAATGAAATCAAGATTAACTTCGGCGCCAGTGTTGACCTTGCCAGAAGGTTCAGAAGGGTTTGTGGTGCATTGTGATGCTTCAAGGGTTGGTTTGGGGTGTGTATTAATGCAATGTGGTGAGGTAAAAGCATATGCTTCTAGGCAGCTCAAGAATCACGAGAAAAATTACTCGACGTATGATTTGGAGCTCGCGACGGTTGTGTTTGCATTAAAGATCTGGAGGCATTATCTTATAGGGTCCATGTGGACGTATTCATAAACCACAAGAGTCTTCAATATTTATTCAAATATAAGGAGTTGAACTTAAGGCAGCGGAGGTGGTAAGAATTGCTCAAGGATTATGATATGAATATTTTTTACCATCTAGGAAAGGCGAATGTGGTAGCTGACGCTCTTAGTCGGAAATCCATGGGTAGCTTGGATCATTTCGAAGCTGGTCAAGGCCTTTGGCTCGAGAGGTTTATCAGTTGGCCAGTCTGGGGGTATGTCTTTCAGCCTCAGATGAAGGGAATGTCGTGGTGCGTAATGGAGCAGAGTCTTAGCTGGTAGCAGAAGTGAAGGGAAAGCAATTCAGGGACCCAACTTTCACATATTTGAGAGAAGCAATTGTGAATCACAAGACTACAACATTTTCAGTCGGCAATGATGACGGTGTTTTACGGTGCCAAGGGAGGCTATGTGTTCCGTATGTGGATGATCTTCAAGAGAGAGTTATGGTAGAGGCTCGCAATTATAGGTATTCAGTACACCCAGGTTCTACGAAGATGTATCACGATCTCAAGGAGATTTATTGGTGGAATGGTATGAAGAGGGGATTGGCGAACTTTGTGTCTAGGTGTCCAAATTGTTAGCAAGCGAAGGCCGAAAATCAGAGGCCCGGTGGGTTCAGCTTATGGAAATTGTAAAGACACGTAAAATTTCAAGTCTAAAAACAATGTCCGAATGAGTTCCCATGTTTTTATTACTGTAGAAATTCTTAAAACGGACCCTTGTGGAGTAAAACGTACCCCAGGACTTAAAAGATATAATTTTCCAGATTTGCGCAGGTCTGCCGGCCACTATGCGGTCGCAGATCAGGTATGCGGACCGCATAATGGTCACATACTTGGAAAATTTGATGTCCATTTTGGAGGACAAATATGCGGCCTGGAATGCGATCGCATTTCACGAATGCGAGCCGCATAGTTGTTACATTCTTGCACCTTGGTTTTTGCGGAGGGAGTTATGCGACGCCCTATGCGATCGTATAACAGGTATGTGGACCGCATAGTGGTCGCATACCTGGGCAGTCTGCTTCTCTTTTTGGTCCAACTGAAGGCCACTTATGCGAACGGTATGCGGACCGCATAATATGAATGTGATCGCATTCCTGACCGCATACCTGCTTCGGGACTCCTTATTTCTAATATTAAAACCTGACCCCCAGCTTTATGAAACACCTCTCCCCTTCATTTTTAAAGGCAATATGATTAAAATAGAGAGAAGTGAGAGTGGGTTCTAGTGAGAGAAGTCCCCATCTTCCCCAAATTGGTCCTCCATTTCTACTTAGACCTGGACGTAATCGAGTGGTCGTCATCTTATTCACCATAAGAAGTAAGTCTTCACCCCATTTCCCCAAATATTCGGGTTTTGGTTAAAAATGGAATACACATGAATTGGTTCTTGAAGATAAAAGCTAAGACCTTGCATGCATGTGAATTATCTACCATAATCTAGAAAAGGGAAGTGATCTAGGGCAATCTTTCACCAAAAAGGGGCTAGTTAATCTATAGGATCACATAGTGTTTGATAAAATACTCAAATGAGTTCATGATTTCTCAGTCTAAGTCGAAACATGGCATCATTGTAAATTAGATTGAAGGCGTTATAAGGTACAGTGTTTTGGATTAGATATAAGGGAAATTTCGACTCGAGGTATGTATGGCTAAATTTAATCTTCTTAGAGTCACCTTGTTAGTGTCCGAGCATTCAGTATGAGTTTCTGGCTTATGCATATGTGAATGGATTGTTCTAATGTGTTGAGACGTAAGATTTTGTTCTCTGATTCTCGTAGTTGATTACCATGCCATCATGCTACATGGGATTGTGAAAAGGTGATTCTTTGTCCTTATTCTATCATGTTCAAAGCTTGTTAATTGTTGAATACATCGGTATGAGAGGATGTGCTGCAAATGGAAAGAGATGATAACGAATCAAATTGTTGAATGTATCTAAGTGCTAAATGTTGTGAAGAAAGTAATGGAAAGGAAATGTGGATTTTTCTAATCGAACTATATGCTGATGGTATGTCATATATGACTCACTGTTTGGTAAAGATTACTATGGCCTTGATTTCACATGGTTATTTTGTTGTTACAAATGCATATTTTTTATGATGAAAATCCTTGTGATTGAATTGGTTGGTTGATGTTGCTATCAAATATGATTTGTAAGGTGGGATCGGGTTGCACGCCGCAACATAAATCAAATATGATTGTAAGGTAGGATCGGGTTGCATGCTGCAACATAAGTAATAAGGGTGTAATTTGATTTTAAGGTGGGATCGGGTTGCACGCCGCAATAAAATTGTACGGTGGGATCGTGTTGCACGTCGCAACAGAATTGTACGGTGGGATCGGGTTGCATCCGCAAGAGAAGAAACAAGGGTGGAATATGATTGTAAGATGGGAACAGGTTGCGAGCCGCAACAGGGGAGCGATTGAAATAAGAAACTGTGGAACTCTCATTTGTGTTTTTTGTATCTCTGTGCAGTATTTGTTTGGTTTCTTTGACTGTTTCCTATCTGTGTATTGTTTGATTTTACTTGGATTAAAGCTTGTTCATACATAATAGTACTATTCCATGGTACTAACGTCCCCTTTGCCGGGGTGCTACATCTTTTATATGGATGTAGGTGGTTCTGTAGCAGGTAACTCGGTCTGCCATTAGTGGTGCCTCCTATTCATCTCTTCATCAGTTCTGGTGAGTCCCATTTCCTCTTGATGCCGTGTGTGGACTATATCATTCTCTTTTTCTTAGTTCTAAAAGGTAAAGTCGAGGCCTTGTCACCGGCAAGTCTATGTAAACTCCAAGTACTCTTAGAGGCTCGGTAGACATTATGTGGGTTGTATATATATGTATTTGGGGTAGTTGTCGTGCTCGTTTGTAATAATGATCCTGTATCGGGGGTGTTGTAATTTATAAGGTATGTTTTGGGAAGATTAAATGTTGAAAATGTTAAAAGAGGAAACTTGACACATGTTGAAAATGCATGCTTTGATTCTACTTTGTTGTTTCACTTATAAATGTACATTATGAACACGGGGAAATGCGTTGGGTAGGAAAGGCAATTCAGTTCCGCTTGACCGAGTTCATCCGGTTTGGCATCGGTCTCGTCCCTCGATTTTGGGGCGTGACAAACTTGGTAGCAGAGCCTCAGATTTTAAAAGTGTCCTAGGATGTCTCAGAGCCGTGTCTAGTATAGCCCTTCTTATCAGGTTTTCGTCGACCACATCTATAATTAGGGGGATGCATGGACATTTAGGATAGTACCCTTTTATTGCTATTCTATATTGGCCTATGTGATGAAAGGTGAGGTTGTCTACCTCTAACTCGTGCATTGTTCCAATTTTCAGTAAATGGCACCCAAAAAGAGAGCTCGACTCGGCCTAGAGGCCAATGCCACCCCATGAGTGGTCGTAAATTCCTTATCTAATGGTGCGGGTGAGAATGATTCCTCGACCCTGAATCTGCCTGACTCTTCCATCCCAGGCATGGCTATTCCTATTCATGCTCTAGCAGAGGGTGCTACAGTCTCTCCCGTTGATGTTCCTAATCCTTCCTCAGTCCCAGCTTCCGGTCCCGGTATTTGTAATGGGGACCTCAGGGGAGCTACACAGATGTTGACTCAGCTAGTGGCGTCCCAGGCGCAAAGATCAATTGTTGCCCCTGCGTCCTCTAGTGAGAAAGAGGATTCTTCAAGTTCCAGAATCAACAAGTTTCTGCGGTTAGCCCCTCCAGAGTTTACAGGCACCGACCCAGAGGCTGATCCTCAAGAGTTCATTATTAATATGTGCAACACTCTTTGAGTTATAAGGGCTACTAAGATAGAGGGGGTTGAGTTAGCTTCATATCGTCTGAAGGAAGCGGCATATTCATGGTTCGAGATGTGGGAGAGTTCCCGTGGAGAGGGGAGCCATCCAGCAAGGTGGGAGGAGTTTGTGGATGCCTTTATGGGTCATTTCTTTCCTGCCGAGATAATGGCAGCTCATGCTACAGAGTTCGAGGCCCTTAAGTAGGGCAACATGAGTGTGTGGGAGTATCATATGGAGTTCGTGCGCTTGTAAAAATATGATGTTTACATGGGAGGTTTCATTCTGAGCTCTGGTGCTTGGACATACCGACATGCTATAGGTGTGGAGTGAGAGGCCATGTTCAGTGAGACTGTCGTGCACCCCGTTAGGGCACGGGTAGGGGCACTGCTCAGCCATCCAGTTCTTCAGCCGCTACATCTTCAACACCCCCTCCAGCCCGCGGCCCTCCGGCTTTTACAGGGCGCGGTGCAGCTAGGGGTAGAGCACGGGGTCAATGGGGACCCATTGGGTTCTATGTTTTGAGTGGTTGCCAGAGTGTGGAGGCTTCTCCAGATGTTGTCACATGTAATTTGTTTGTTCAGTCACATGATGTCTATGCTATTATTGATCTCGGGCCTTCTTTGTCATATGTTACTCTACTTATTGCTTCACATTTTGGATTGCACCCGAACAGCTTCACGAGCCGTACTCTGTATCTACTCTGGTTGGTGATTCTATAATGGCCGTGCGAGTCAATAGGAATTGTGTTGTAACGGTGCGTGGTCGCGATACCTTAGTCGATCTTATTAAGTTAGAAATGGTAGATTTTGATGAAATTATGGGGATGGATTGGCTATATTCGTTCTTTGCTAAACTCGAATGCCGAACCATAATTATGAGGCTCGAGTTTCTTGATGAACCAATTATCGAGTGGGAGGGGAATAATATTGTGCCACGAGGTAGGCTTATTTCCTACCTTAAAGCCTTAAAGATGATCAGAAAAGGATGCATTTACCATTTGGTCCGGGTGGTGGACACCACTTTAGAGGTACCTGCTCCCGAATCTGTGTCTGTTGTGAATGAATTTCTTGAAGTATTTTGGACGAGCTTCCTGGGATTCTATCAGATAGAGAGATCGATTTCGGGATTGATGTATTGCTAGATACGCATCCAATATCTATTCCACCCTACTGAATGGCACCAACAGAATTAAGAGAGTTAAAAGAACAATGTAAAGATCTATTAGAAAAGGGTTTTATTCGGCGAAGTGTGTCACCTTGGGGCGCACTGGTTCTTTTTGTCAGAAAGAAAGACGGATCTCTTCGGATGTGTATTGACTATGTGCAGCGCAATAATGTCACTATCAAAAACAAATACCCATTGCCTCAGATAGATGATTTGTTTGACCAGTTGCAATGTGCTAAGTTCTTCTCAAAGATTGATTTGCGATCCCGGTATCACCAATTAAAGATCAGGGAGCAGGATACTCTTAAGACTGCTTTCAAGACTCGATATTGGCACTTCGAATTTCTAGTAATGTCCTTTGGGCTAACCAACGCCCCAACAACTATTATGGATTTTATGAATCGGGTTTTCAAATCGTTTCTTGAATCCTTTGTGATTGTCTTCATTGACGATATCCTTGTTTATTCGCGAAGTCAGGAATATCATCCTAATCACCTCAGGGCAGTTCTACAAACTCTTCATCAGCACCAGTTGTATTGACGATATCCTTGTTTATTCGCGAAGTCAGGAATATCATCCTAATCACCTCAGGGGCAGTTCTGCAGACTCTTTATCAGCACCAGTTGTATGCAAAGTTTTAAAAATGTGAGTTTTGGCTAGAATCAGCCACCTTTTTGGGCCATGTTGTTTCCAAGGAAGGGATTCGGGTTGATCCCCAAAAGATTGCAGCTGTAAAGGATTGGCCTATACTAACGACCCCGACAGAGATTCACAGTTTCTTGGGTTTGGCTGGATATTACCGGAGGTTCGTGGAGGGATTCTCTACCCTCGCCTCCCCATTGACTAAACTGACACAGAAAGCGGTTAAGTTTCAGTTGTCCGATGCTTGCGAAAAGAGTTTTAAAGAATTGAAATGAAGATTGACTTTGGCGCTAGTGTTGGCCTTCCCAGAAGGTTCAAAAGGGTTTGTGGTGTATTGTGATGCTTCAAGGGTTGGTTTGGGGTGTGTGTTGATGCAATGTGGTAAGGTAATAACATATGCTTCTAGGCAGCTCAAGAATCACGAGAAGAATTACCCGACGCATGATTTGGAGCTCACGGCGGTTGTGCTTGCATTGAAGATCTGGCGGCATTATCTTTATGGGGTGCATGTGGACGTGTTCACAGACCACAAGAGTCTTCAGCACTTATTCAAACAGAAGGAGTTGAAATTAAGGCAGCGAAGGTGGTTAGAATTGCTCAAGGATTATGATATAAATATTTTGTACCATCCAAGAAAGGTTAATGTGGTAGCCGACGCTCTTAGTCAGAAATCCATGGGTAGCTTGGCTCACTTGAAAGTAGGTCAGAGGCCTTTGGCTAGGGAGGTTTATCAATCGGCCAGTCTGGGGCTATTTCTTTCGCCCTCAGATGAAGGGAATGTCGTGGTGCGTAATGGAGCGGAGTATTCTCTTGTAGCGGAATTCAAGGGAAAACAATTCAAGGATCCATCTTTTGCACAGTTGAGAGAAGCAATTCGAAATCACAAGACTACAGCTTTTTCACTGGGCAATGATGACGGTGTTTTGCGGTGCCAAGGAAGGCTATGTGTTCTGGATATGGATGATCTTCGGGAGAGAGTTATGGCAGAGGCTCACAATTCCATGTATTCCGTACACTTAGGTTCCACAAAGATGTATCACGATCTCAACGAGATTTATTGGTGGTATGGTATGAAGAGGGGATTGGCGGACTTTTTGGCAAGGTGTCTAAATTGTCAGTAAGTGAAGGACGAGCATCAAAGGCCCGGTGTGTTGGCACATCTTATGGAAATACCAACATGGAAATGGGAAATGATCAATATGGACTTTGTGGTAGGGTTACCTCGCACTCTGCATAGGTTCGAATTAGTTTGGTTAATAGTGGATCAGCTCACGAAGTTGGCGCATTTCTTGCCAGTCAAGTCCACCGACACTGCAGAACAATACGCTCAGTTGTATATCAAAGAAATAGTGAGGCTCCATTGCACTTCAGTATCTATTATCTCAGATTGGGGGGTCCAGTTCACATCTCACTTTTGGAGGAAATTTCGGCAAGGTTTGGGTACGCAGGTAAATCTCAGCACAACTTTCCACCTGCAAACGGATGGTCAGGCAGATCGGACCATTCAGACGCTTGAAGATATGTTACGGGCTTGTGTATGAGATTTCAAGGGTAGCTGGGATGATTACTTGCCTCTTATAGAATTTGCCTATAATAACAGTTTCCATGCTATTATTCAGATGACCCCATTTCAGGCATTGTACGGAAGGAGGTGTAGGTCTCCGATTGGATGGTTCGAGGTTGGTGAGGCGGAACTGCTAGGACTGGATCTTGTGCTCCAAGCTATGGAAAAAGTTAGAGTCATTCTGGAGAGGATAAAGACTACTCAGAGTCGTCAAAAATCCTATGCGGACGTTCGTCGAAGAGATTTGTAGTTTCAAGTAGATGATTGGGTATTCTTGAAGGTGTCTCTTGTAATGACCCGTAAAATTTCCTTGTTTAAAATAATGCCCGAATGAGTCCCCTACTTGTTTTTACGGTGGAAAATTTTAAAACGGACCTAATTTGAGTAAAAAGTACCCCGAGACTTAAAGAATAAAATTTTGCAGAAAGTCGGCGTTATGCGACGCACTATGCGATCGCATAATGTGTACGTGGACCGCATAGTAGTCGGATACCCGGGCAGATCACTGCCCCATTTGAGGATAACTATGCGGTCCAATATGCGATTACATTTCGGTTCTGCGGACCGCATAACTGTTGCATTGTTGCCCTTTGATTTTTGAGAGGGAGGTTATGCGACGCACTATGCGATCACATAACATGTATGCGGACCGCATAGTGGTCGAATACCTGGGCAGATTGTTTTCGATTTTTTCCCACCTGCAGGGCCATTCTGCGGTCAACTCTGCGGACCGCATGTCAGTAATTCGATCGCATTCTGACCGCTTTCTTGTGTCGGGCTCCTAATTTTATAAATTTTAAAACCCGACCCCAATTCATTAAAAGACCCCTCCCCTTCATTTTTAACTGATTTCTGAGCAAAAATAGAGAGAAGGGAGAGAGGATTCTTGAGAGAGAAAGTTCTTCATCAAAATCGATTATTCAAAGTCGCTCAATCCCGTAATCTATTGAGTTAGTGTTATATTCTTCACTCAAAGAGGTAAGTCTTCACTCCATTTTTTCCCCAAAGTTCTCAGATTTTAATTAGGAATAAAACACATAGGATGGTTCTTGAAAATGGAGGTCAAACCCATGCATGCATTTGAGTAAAACTTCTTAATCTAGCAAAAGGGGAGAGGGTTGGGGTAAGCTTCACCAGGAAGGGGTGGTAATCTAATGGGGTCGCCTAGTGTTCGATAAAATGCTTAAAAGATTTCAAATTGTATGCATGATTTATAATTCTGAGTTGAATATGTTTAATTGTGAAATAGATTGATGGTACTAGTCAGTTCGGTGATTTGTGAGTAAAAATTAAAAAGCAATTTCGACCCCAGGTATGTATGGCTAACTTTAACCTTTGTAGAATCCTCTTGTTGGGTCTGAGCATACGGCACGTGTACATTGTTTGAAAATATGTGAATTGGTTGTTCAAATGTGTTGAGACGTAAGATTCTATTCTCTGATTGTCCTAGTTGATTGTCATACTACCGTGCTATATGAGATTATGAAAAGTGTTTGATGTGACTATCATATTATGTGCAAAGCTCGTAAATGCTCGAGGGTATCGATATGAAAGTATGTGTTAATGAATGAAACAATGTTAATGTGCCCAAGTGTGGGAATGTATGTGATGGCTAAAAACCGTGCGTGGTAAGTAATGAAAATGGGTATTGTGAAAGTATGTAAATGAGTTGAACAGTTGTGGAAACACAGTGTATATGAGTTACTGCTTGGTGAGAGTCATTGTGCCTCGAGCTCAAATAGAAAATTTTTGATGTGAACTTGTGTTCCTTGAAATGAAGAATTCTTGTGATTTAATGGTTAAAAGTTGTTGTTACGAAATATGATTGTCAGGCGGGATCGGGTTGCGCGCCGCAACACGAGGTAATAAGGATGATGGGTTGTGGTGATAAGGGTGGCCGAGGTAATAAGGAAGGAATGTAATCTATCACTATTGAAATGAAAATCTATGAAACTCTTAAATATGGTGATGTTGAAAGGGGAAAAGGAGAGATTGTGAAACTTGTTGATTTTTGTTGCTTCTTTCCACATGCATTGATTGATTGGTTCCATTACTGTCTCTTATCTGTGTATTGTATGATTTTACTTGGGATAAATTTTGTTCATACATACTAGTACTATTCCACAGTACTAACGTCCCTTTTGCCGGGGGCTCTACATTTTCTTATATGAATGTCGGTGGTTCTACAGCAAGTAATTCAGCCCACCGTGAGTAGTGCCTCCTCTCCTTTCCGTCAGCTGTTCTAGTGAGCCCCGTATCCTCCCGGGGCCACGTGTGGCTCATGTCGCCTTATTTTGAGTTTATTGTATAGTATAAGGTATAGTTGGGGCCTTGTTACCGGCAAGTATTATATAAATCTTTTGTAATCGTAGAGGCTCCGTCGACACAATGTGGGTAATNCGTTAGCCAGGCCTTAGCCTGCTAACGCCAGCCCTGCCCTGGCGTTAGCCAGGCCTTAGCCTTCTAACGCCAGGGGTCCTTTGTCCGGTCAATTCCGAGTTTTGAAGATTTTAAGTGTTTCCCGGTTGGAATAGAAGTCTTTTACACGTTTAGGGTTTATCCTAAACATTAAATAGACCCAAAAACATAACATTGAGGGGGATTGATGATTGAGGAGGATATTATTGATCATTGAAGGGGATTGAAAGATTGAAGTGGAGGAACACACACC